>CP092876.1:7569999-7733011 GCA_030710605.1 Cordylochernes scorpioides | reverse complement strand
AGGCGAAAGACCGTAGACTATACGACCAGAAAATACTCCAGTCTATTACCAGAGGATGATCTTGTGTGGGTTTTTACTCCCATCCGAAAAGTAGGACTTTCAGAAAAGCTACTGAGAGATACTTCGGTCCCTATAAGGTGACCAAGAAGCTTTCAGAAGTTACGTATGAAGTAGAGCCGTGGACCCCTCCCCGATCACGGAAAGCAAGGATATCGTCCATGTCATTCGGATGAAGCCCTACCTGGACCCTGAAGAACAACATTCTATTCTGCTAGGGAACACCAGCCGTGATAGATTTCCTTCCGAACAAGGGTGAGACAAGCTAATCAGCGGGTCGCTGTTTTTTTCTAAGGAGGGAATAATGTCAAGAAGCCCAGCGGCTCCAATCACGAGAGGCCCCATGGGACGTTTGTCAATCATCGCTGGACACCGGGTGTGAGGGGTTCTGTGGAATCTGGCCGGGGGGGGAGCTGAGGTCCTCATGAGGATTAACTCTGTCTTGGGGTAAGTCGTATATCTATCTCTCCCTTTTAATAAACTAATTATCCCCAAACTTCCCTTTGCTTTATTTATCTCCGCGACAATATAAAGGTTTCTTTCATTTTACAAGTAGTATATTCATATTTACTAAAAACAAACTTAACGATTTGATTTCCGATAAAAAATCATATTTAAAGTTCAATTCATTTTGTAAATACATTCTAAACTTTCTACAAAATCTGGATCTCTAATGTTTTCATGCGTTGAATAATGTAAATAACTTATGTAAATAAACTTTTCTCCTTGTTTGGCGCAAGTATCCCTTGCGGGATATAGAGCTTTTGGAAATAAAATATGATAATTGATAATAACAATATATAAAATAGTAAAAGCAAAAAAAAATCAAATTTACAAAACATCATTTAAAAAAATAGATATATTTATATATTATACTAAAAATTATAAAATTTAAACAAATTGAAAAAAAGATAAAGTTTACCTTTTTAGAGAGATTACTCTTTTACATTTTATTCCTTTTTTTTGATTAAAGAATATCTGGTTCATTATCCCAGTTTTTATTTTATTTTATGACAAGCGTATGACGTTCAAAGCCCGATTTTAAGCTTGGTTCCGTTGTTAAATTTTTCTATTAAACATTTTATAAATGATTATCGAGACATTTAGAATATTCAACTAAAATTAATATACACTACATTAGTTGAGAGTTCTTTCGATTCTATAACTGTAGGGAAGTGTACATGAAGGGTTTTGAACTTGACTATTGTTTTTTTTAAGGGTTTCTATTTCTATAAATAACAACAACAAAAAGGCTTTTATTAGGGCCCATTGCCCTGTATGGATTCTCATACAACAACAAAACAATACAGCAATTCCTCTCCCTTTCTCCCCTGTGCACGCGAGTCTTTGTGTGAAAAGGGATTTATTTAGGCATCTGTTCTAAAACTTTCCTCACTACCTCTTTTGTGTATGAATCTATTTACAATTGATCTGTAGAAATTATAGAGTTCTATTGCTATATTTTTATTTTCTGAAATAGTTCTCAGCGTCTTCAGTGGGTTGCTAAGTCTCCAGAAGGTGTTTTTAAGAGTTTTTTCTCTTACTATAAATATGTTGTTTTTTTTTATAAATTGTTTGGATATTAGTTGCATTGAAATTCCTGTGATAATTAAGAGATAAGTTTCGCAATGGATAGTTCTGGTCATAACAAATCTGTTTTAATACAAAACCCTCGCCACATCACGTGGCTATAACAAGGGTTTTAATCCCGGGAGAAGATAGGTGAACTGCCTCATCGAAATATTGGAAGTTATATTAAACATTTTAATTCAAATTAAGCCCCATTTATTTAATGTTTTCAAAAATGATTTGCTCGATTTTTAACAATTAATATATTTATATTTGTTTTGAAAATAGAACATCCCATATTTAATTCATTAGATAATAAAAATACATATATTGGATTGAATAAAATATTTATTTTGCTAATATTTCGGCTTGGCTGAATGCCAACCTTTATAGAGGCATTACATTTTTTTTTTCCAATATTTTTTCATATTTGTGTGTATGTAATTAACCTGATTCTGGGGGTCTTTCTCCTCTTCTTGACTAGAGATCAGTTTAGGAATTCCTTTTTTATTTAGAAAAAGCCAATATAGGCTGTAATAAAATTGCAGAAGACAAAATTAAAATACAGATCTAAAAAAAAAAAAGGACACGATAAGTTGAGGAGTGTATGGAATAAGTGAACGAGATGTTGTCACA
This sequence comes from Cordylochernes scorpioides, assembly GCA_030710605.1. NCBI lineage: Eukaryota > Metazoa > Arthropoda > Arachnida > Pseudoscorpiones > Chernetidae > Cordylochernes > Cordylochernes scorpioides. The sequence goes on along the minus strand of CP092876.1, from coordinate 7,730,749 downwards.
GAGTAAATATTTATTTCCCCACCAGACGTCGCTACATATGACAGTGTGTCCTCCATCAACAGGCAACAAGACCCCGTTCACCATCTTGGCCAGGTCGCTGAGTAGGATGTCACCACATTGGCGATGTCTTCTGCGCTGTCAACACACACGTTGTTCAATGTCATAGATTGGTGACATAGACAATAACAACCTTTTGGTCTTATACAGATTCTCCGAGTAGAAGAGGATATATACAGAAATAACACAGTAATAGTAACACACACAACAAACCTTTATTAAGACACACAGGTCTTACAGAGGATTCTCCTTGGGTTACAAGACGGAGAAACCTATGAGAGTGGTAAATATGCAAAGGGGTAAAATGGAGAAAGATTTATACACATGGTAAATATATACAGATTATTATTTGAATAATCCTATGGAAATAAGAATACAAAATATTTTTGGAAATATGGGTGGAGAAGTGGAGAGCGAAAGGAGGAAAGAGAACAGGTATTTACATATGGAACATACATATAATGGAACAAGTCAATTCACACAGTAATAGTAACAATAATCAGCACATGTTATTTACAATGTATCAAATAAGGGAAAAAAAGAAAGAATGGGCATAAACTTATATACAAGCGAAACAAGCAGTTCCTTTTCATAAAGAACAATAATTAGTGACAGAAATTAGATTGATACAAGTGAAAAGGGAATATATGCAACAATGTATAAAAAGAATTGTGGCGTCTTATGCATTTTTTTTTTTAGTAATTTGTCGAAATCAGCAGTTTTTTGACAAACCTGCAGAGTTCACCTGTATGACCTTTGTGTTGTAATATTCCAACAATCCCCTTCTCAATGGCTGTAGGTGATGAGTCCTTGTCTCAACTCTTAAAACTTAGGAAGTGGCGGTCAAGATGTCCTGCTAACATCTTTTCAGTTGGACAGTAGTTCAGAAAAAGAAAACTATTAGAAATTAAGTCCTTGATGAAATGAAACTTTATATCAATATGCTTTGTCCTAGCGGTTATTTTTTTCTGAATTTAGTAATTGAATGTCCAGGATTGATAATCTCGGCAGAATATCGATAAAAATGTATAAAAAAAAAGATGACTCAAGGACACTCAGTAATTGTCTGTTCACCAAGACTGTATTGCACACTTTCTCTCTGTCATAGGTTGGCGATATGTCCACGCTCAAGTCGCTTAGTGTCACAGTCAGGTGTCATGTCTCTATCTCTCTGTGGTTACCTTATTGTTAATTTTTTTAGGGACAATTTTTTTTTTTGACAATTGAACAACTTTATTGACATCTCGTCAATGTTTACACTCACAAAGAGTTATAAGAGCAAGTTAATATGATAAAAATATAATGATAAATAAATATTTACATTTAATATTTACATCAGGCGAGCTCTCACTGAGGGGACGTCTGGATTTCATCAGGAGCTTAAGTCCACCCTGAGTTCGGACAATCCCTCGCGAATAATGGAATGGCAGTCCCGAGCATGCTCGATGGCAGTGTCGAGGAACTTAGTCTTGTGTTTAGGAGAAAGTCGCGCGAGGAGAGGCTCCCTAAAATATTAGGGGTGGGGGAGAGAAATTCGTGATGGAAGAATAACATAAATATACTACCTATCAAGATTATCATGGCTTGTATCACATGTAAATAGTATTTTTTTATCATTCATGAATATATATATATTTAAAATACAATATAACGCGCTGATGATTATAAAACGAAAATTGCAATTATACCGCGAATGTTTCTTTTAAACAAAAATCGAAATTTATTTCCCATCCCTGGACACTTTTATTTTTCCGTTTGTCATTACTCTTCACAATTCATCCTATCATACTTCATCCTTAAAGTTAGAAATAATCGTTATTTCTCTTTAAAATAAATTTCGATTTTTGTTTAAAAGAAACATTCGCGGTATAATTGCAATTTTCGTTTTATATTTTTTTAAAGAAGCGATTATTTAATAATTATTCCGACAGATGGCGGAAGCCAACAAACAATTGCACGATAAGGATATGCCTTTTTCTTATAATTTAGCAAACTGATCTCAGTACAATTTCACTTTTGTACTATTTTTTAATTTTCAAATTTGAAAAGAGTACCAATATGTAAATAGGAAATCAGCTATATACAGTCTTGGTGAACAGACATAACAATTCACCCTTTCATACCTCATCCAAAAAGGTTCGAATTAGTCAATATTTCATCTTGAAATAAATTTTTGATTTTCATTGAAAAGAAACTCATGCGGTGTAACTTCAAGTGTCGTTTTGCAATTACTGAGTGTCCTTGAGTCATCTTTTTATACATTTTTATCGATATTCTGCCGAGATTATCAATCCTGGACATTCAAATTACTAAATTCACAAAAGTAACTGCTATGACAAAGCATATTGATATAAAGTTTCATCAAGGATTTAATTTCTAATAATTTTCTTTCCCCTGAACTACTGTCCAACTGAAAAGATGGTTAGCAGACATCTTGATCAAGCCACTTCCTAACAATATGTTTCAAGATTTGAGACAAGAACTCATCACCTACAGCCATTTGAGAAGAGGATTGTTGGAATATTACAACACAAAGGTCATACAGGTGAACTATGCAGGTTTGTCAAAAAAACTGGTGACATTTTGTATCATCCGAATCCCTCGAATTGCTCAAAATATTGCATTATTTGAAAATAGAGCAATCCATTAATAAAACTTTAAATAAAAGACATATATTGGATCAAAATATCATTTATTTTACCAATATTTCAGTTGGCTGAACGCCAACCTTTATTAAGGTATTATAACATATTTAAAGGGTGTTTTTTTAAAGTGTATACACATTAATATGTTATACAACGTGTGATCAATAATTTCCAGGAATGAGACTGGATCACGTAAAATATTCAAAATAACGAAATAATTTTATAAGGACCTTATAGATAAAACATTTATCAACACATAGAAATAAAAATTGATCACATAGACGCACGCGCTCACGTTTTATCGAATTTATAAGCTCGAGTATATCAGAACATTTTCGAATTTCAGTATGGACTGTATTGAAAAACAGCGAGTCTGCATAGGGTTTTGCTTTAAATTAGGGAAAGCAGCTTCCGAATCATTTAAAATCTTGAAACAGGCTTTTAAAGAAGATGCCCTATCACAATCGAGGACATTTGAATGGTTTGCACGATTAAAAGCTGGTCGAATAAACAAGAGAAAGCATGGATGTTCAAATCGAAGCTTAAGTGTCTTCTTATCACTTTATTTGATGTAAAGGGATTGGTACACTATGAATTCGTGCCCGAGTGTAAGACCATTAATCAACATACATCTTGATGTATTGCGAGTTTTAAGGGAGGCTGTGCTTCAGAAACGACCCGAAAAATGGCATCAGAAAAATTGGCTCTTGCATCATGACAACGCACTGCCACATACGGCCGTCACTGTACAATTTCTATTTGGCTAAACACGGGATTGCTTTACTATTCCAGCCACCCTATTCTTCTGACCTTGCTCCCAACGACTTTTTCCTTTACCTAAAATTAAAAGAGTCTTAAAAGGACCCTCGATTTGACTCAATACCTGAAATAAAGGAGAATTCGAAGAATATTTTGAAAGCCTAAAAAATGAGGATTTTCAGAGGTGTTTTGAAATCTGGAAAAAAGATGGAACAAGTGCATAGATAGTGACTGTCATTATTTTGAGAAATTTTAAATAAAACTTTATTATACTTTTGTATTTCTTTAAATATTTAGCATTCCTGGAAATTATTGAGCACACTATGTAATACCTTGATAAAGGTTGGAGTTCAGCCAACTGAAATATTGGTTAAAATAAATTATATTTGATCCAATATATGCCTTTTTATTTAAAGATTGCGGTGAATATATATTTGTTTTACCAGATGAGGAGTATTTGTCAACACAACCTGTTTTACATATTGTCAACTTACTAGCCAAGTGACCCATAGAAATGTCAGCTGCAAAAGCATTCAGAGAGTCCCTCTCCGTAAAATTTGACAAAATCTTCTAAAATGTCGGTGTCCGTTAAACTCGGCAGCACAGCGTTGGCCCGGATCTGGTCACACGTCAAATCTTCAAGTCAACATTCTTCTCTCATAACATAGCGCTGCGTGTATTGATAAAAACTTTGAAGGTTATGTTTATATTTTATATAAACATATATAGAATAAAGTTGGGGGAGAAGTCCGAACTCACCTCCCTGAGGTCCCCCATGGACTCTTGGATATTCGACCAAATTCTGGTCCAAGGTAACTAACGTGGCAACGGCATACATTTTCTAATGGAGAGCAAAACACACCCAAGATAGAGAACATTGCAACTGCTGTGATAGAGATGTATGGAGACATCTGAGGCTCTTCATTGGACACGACAACACATGTCTACCCAGAACAGCAGCTTTACACACCCAAGATAGAGAACATTGTGACTGCTGTGATAGAGATGTATGGAGACATCTGAGGCTCTTCATTGGACACGACAACACATGTCTACCCAGAACAGCAGCTTTACACACCCAAGATAGAGAACATTGTGACTGCTGTGATAGAGATGTATGGAGACATCTGAGGCTCTTCATTGGACACGACAACACATGTCTACCCAGAACAGCAGCTTTACACACCCAAGATAGAGAACATTGTGACTGCTGTGATAGAGATGTATGGAGACATCTGAGGCTCTTCATTGGACACGACAACCACATGTCTACCCCAGAACAGCAGCTTTACACACCCAAGATAGAGAACATTGTGGACTGCTGTGATAGAGATGTACGGAGACATCTGAGGCTCTTCATTGGACACGACAACAACACATGTCTACCCAGAACAGCAGCTTTAACACACCCAAGATAGAGAACATTGTGACTGCTGTGATAGAGATGTACGGAGACATCTGTGGCTCTTCATTGGACACGACAACAACACATGTCTACCCAGAACAGCAGCTTTACACACCCAAGATAGAGAACATTGTGACTGCTGTGATAGAGATGTACGGAGACATCTGTGGCTCTTCATTGGACACGACAACAACACATGTCTACCCAGAACAGCAGATTTACACACCCAAGATAGAGGACATTGCAACTGCTGTAATAAAGATGTACGGAGACATCTGAGGCTCTTCATTGGACAGATAACAATAGAAATATGACTCAGAACAGCAGTTTTACACACCCAAGATAGAGAACATTGCGACTGCTGTGATAGAGATGTACGGGGGACATCTGAGGCTCTTCATTGGACACAACAACAACACATGTCTACCCAGAACAGCAGCTTTACACACCCAAGATAGAGGACATTGCAACTGCTGTAATAAAGATGTACGGAGACATCTGAGGCTCTCTTCATTGGACACAACAACAATACATGTCTACCCAGAACAGCAGCTTTACACACACCCAAGATAGAGGACATTGCAACTGCTGTGATAGAAACCTTCTTGTGGCTTCTCCCCTGATACCCGGCAGTATGCACTACTCACCTGTTTAGGCCCAAGATCCAGGGCCAGCTGGCGGGTGTAGTGATTGAGTGCAGCCTTGGTGACGCCCGTAGAATCCAGTGTAATTGGCCAGAAGACTTGTAACACTGATACATTGACTATGGACCCGGGTTTACCAGCTTGGATCATGGCTTCCGATGTCACCTATAGGACGCAGAGTGTGACAGAAGTTTTTCTGGGAGGATGGCCATCTATAAAGAGGGAGAAGGGTCACCGCTCCTTTTAAAAAAGACTCAAAATCTACGCTAATACTATCGAGAATATCTCTGAAAACTATCAGAATCGGGGCCAAGCCACACAACACCAGCTTGGGTAAATTCTGGAGATTTCAGGAATTCCTGGTAGAGATGTCATGGGAGAAATCAAAGCCAGCCTTGGACTGACGAAGGCCATTAGCCCGAAACCATAGTCTCTAGGTCGACCTTCTGAATTCGCTAAAGCGGATGCAATGGTTTTGTCAACAACCCATGTCTGCTAATTTGCAAAGACGGTCAATTGATGGCGCAGAGTTTTTGCGTCTATTTTGACGGAATAAATGTCCTTTCTAATTTATAGTTTTACATATAGTTCATAATATACTATAGTATATCATTAAGGAAGATAAGTTTGCCTTTGTTTTTGTTCCATATAATTTCCTACAAAATTTAAACTATCCCTATCAAAAAAATTGACACTTATATAATTAGGGGTCAAAAAGAGTCAACATCATAGTTTCAACACCAAGATATGCAAATTAGTCTGATGGCGTTCTAATTTGCATATTCGGTGTTTTTTTAATTCATTCGTTTGTACAATACTTGACCTTTTCGAACAATGCTTTACAGCGATATAGAGTTGTGTTTGGCCATAACCTCACACTGTCATAACTTCAAACTGGGATATGCAAATTAGAACGATAACGGACTAATTTGTATATCCCAGTTTGAAGCTATGACAGTGTAAGCTTATGGCCAAACACAACTCTATATCGCTGTGGGAAATAATCTTTCAGAATGATTCTCAACAAAACCTTGATTTATTTTATTTAAGAGTGAAAAATGGTAAAATATTAAAGTCGCTCTTGATCACTTTCAAACTCTACATCAGAATCTTCTTTGTGGATTTAGCATCTCTATATATCTGTATATAGCAAGTGTATTTATGGAGATTCATCAGGGAAGATGGTACTTGTGTAGAAAAGAAGGACTGACCTCGCTGATGGTTATCACGGAGAATAAGTTGATGTCGAATAATCTACAACACAACAACCAAATGTTAACTACATTCTTGTGACTTGTAGAAAAATATAGATGATCAAATTGTAGATTCCACATAACCTATGTTTCTATAACTGTCAATGTTGTGTGTAACTTCAATCATAATCTACAACACAACAACCCAAATGTTAACTCCATTCTTGTGACTTGTAGAAATATAGATGATAAAATTGTAGATTCCACATAACCTATGTTTCTATAACTGTCAATGTTGTGTGTAACTTCAATTACAATATCTACAACACAACAACCAAATGTTAACTCCATTCTTGTCACTTGTAGAAATCTAGATGATCAAATTGTAGATTCCACATAGACTATGTTTCTATAACTGTCAATGTTGTGTGTAACTTCAATTACAATATCTACAACACAACAACCAAATGTTAACTCCATTCTTGTGGACTTGTAGAAATATAGATGATCAAATTGTAGATTCCACATAAACTATGTTTCTATAACTGTCAATGTTTTGTGTGTAACTTCAATTACAATATCTACAACACAACAACAAATGTTAACTCCATTCTTGTGACTTGTAGAACTATAGATGATCAAATTGTAGATTCCACATAACCTATGTTTCTATAACTGTCAATGTTGTGTGTAACTTCAATTACAATATCTACAACACAACAACCAAATGTTAACTCCATTCTTGTGACTTGTAGATGTTCTAGATGATCAAATTGTAGATTCCACATAATCTATGTTTCTATAACTGTCAACGTTGTGTGTAACTTCAATTACAATCTACAACAGAACAACCAAATGTTAACTCCATTCTTGTAACTTGTAGAGATATCGATGATCAAATTGTAGATTCCACATAATCTATGTTTCTATAACTGTCAACGTTGTGTGTAACTTCAATTACAATCTACAACAGAACAACCAAATGTTAACTCCATTCTTGTGACTTGTAGAAATATAGATGATCAAATTGTAGATTTCACATAACCTATGTTTCTAAAACTGTCAATGTTGGATGTAACTTCAATTACAATATCTACAACACAACAACTAAATGTTAACTCCATTCTTGTCACTTGTAGAAATCTAGATGATCAAAATGTAGATTCCACATAGACTATGTTTCTATAACTGTCAACGTTGTGTGTAACTTCAATTACAATCTACAACAGAACAACCAAATGTTAACTCCATTCTTGTAACTTGTAGAGATATCGATGATCAAATTGTAGATTCCACATAATCTATGTTTCTATAACTGTCAACGTTGTGTGTAACTTCAATTACAATCTACAACAGAACAACCAATGTTAACTCCATTCTTGTGACTTGTAGAAATATAGATGATCAAATTGTAGATTCCACATAACCTATGTTTCTATAACTGTCAACGTTGTGTGTAACTTCAATTACAATCTACAACAGAACAACCAAATGTTAACTCCATTCTTGTCACTTGTAGAAATATAGATGATCAAATTGTAGATTCCACATAACCTATGTTTCTATAACGGTCAATGTTGTATGTAACTTCAATTACAATATCTACAACACAACAACCAAATGTTAACTCCATTCTTGTCACTTGTAGAAATATAGATGATCAAATTGTAGATTCCACATAACCTATGTTTCTATAACGGTCAATGTTGTGTGTAACTTCAATTACAATATCTACAACACAACAACCAAATGTTAACTCCATTCTTGTCACTTGTAGAAATCTAGATGATCAAATTGTAGATTCCACATAGACTATGTTTCTATAACTGTCAATGTTGTGTGTAACTTCAATTACAATATCTACAACACAACAACCAAATGTTAACTCCATTCTTGTGACTTGTAGAAATATAGATGATCAAATTGTAGATTCCACATAACCTATGTTTCTATAACTGTCAATGTTGTGTGTAACTTCAATTACAATATCTACAACACAACAACCAAATGTTAACTCCATTCTTGTGACTTGTAGAAATATAGATGAGCAAATTGTAGATTCCACATAACCTATGTTTCTATAACTGTCAATGTTGTGTGTAACTTCAATTACAATATCTACAACACAACAACCAAATGTTAACTCCATTCTTGTGACTTGTAGAAATATAGATGATCAAATTGTAGATTCCACATAACCTATGTTTCTATAACTGTCAATGTTGTGTGTAACTTCAATTACAATCTACAACACAACAACCAAATGTTAACTCCATTCTTGTGACTTGTAGAAATATAGATGATCAAATTGTAGATTCCACATAAACTATGTTTCTATAACTGTCAATGTTGTGTGTAACTTCAATTACAATATCTACAACACAACAACCAAATGTTAACTCCATTCTTGTGGCTTGTAGATGTTCTAGATGATCACTTGTAGATTCCACATAACCTATGTTTCTATAACTGTCAATGTTGTACAACACAACCAACCAACGTTAACTACATAAAGGCTAAAAGCTTATGTCCATAATTTTAAATACCAAAACCAAGATACAGTGTCGGATATATAAACGGATTCCTCCAATACAGTATTAGAGCTCTGAAAAACGCGGTATTGTGAAATAAAATTGATGAAACTGCTGGGAGGGTTCACCAATAATGAACCAAGCTCTTCCCAATATATTTTCTATAGCTATAAGGACAGTAGAAGGTTATTTGAAAAGAAAAAAATTGTGATTTAATAGTTTTATTTATTATATATAGATGGCGCGGTTTTGCCTTATAAGTATTTTTTCTTAGCTTCAAGGTGAAGGGTGTTAACGAAGATTGTCTGAAGAAGAACGCTTCTTATTTCCTCGACTGTACATATTTGCATATAGTTTCTCTTTGTTTCTATTCTTATTTATTACTGTATTTATCTTTTAGTGTGTTTTTACCTTTTTTTTCAATATCGCTCAGGGTCCCCGTACTTACTTCTGGAGCTCTCTGTCAGTAACGTTGGCTCTCTGGCTGAGGACCCCGGCGTTGTTCACCACCAGGTCAAACACTCCGAGATCAGATATGGACTTTCGGATTGTGTCCTTGTCGCTTGACAGGTCCAGCGCCAGTGTCTCCACTGTGGGCAGCTGGGACATTCATCACTTGGAATTTTTTGGTTTTTTACATATCTCTTATACCACCTTAATGTATCCTTAAATACTGTAAAATGAAAGGATTTAAAAGCACGAATGTTTCTTTTATACATAATACAAACTTCTACTATCCTTACTGCGATGAAAAAATATATTATAGATAATTATAAATAAGTGTAAGTTTGTATTATGTATAAAAGAAACATTCGTGCTTTTAAATCCTTTCATTTTATGTGTATAGATGGCGCGTTATTGCTTTGTGTTAAATACTGTGTATCATTAACTGCAATCACACACACAACACTCTATTTAAGTATCATCATGTTTTCTGAGAATTTTATTTTTTGATAAAATGTAAACTATAAAAGATTGTGTGTGTGTGAAAATTAGTCTTAAAAATACAAAACTTTTATAAAAAAAACTCCCATTATTTATTTCACATCTCTGTGATGTTATCACAGAGTCAAATTTATGCTAAAAACTAGTTGATTTGTATAATGATGGAAGAACATTGAAATTCTTTTTTTTTATCTATTGTTTTTTTTTACTTAGGTGATTCTGTCTGTCCTAAGACAGTTATACCTCCTCAATTAGACTCCTCCAAGATGATCAATCCATAGTCTGGTGGTAAGGCTTGGTTGTCTTGGTACAGTTGGTTCATTCATTGAGGATTTTAGCCAGAAAAATAATCCATATAACATTGAACTTAAAGAGATTCTTTCTTCTTTAGAAGTGTGGGCGGCATGGAATTCTAGGCGGAGTCAGATAACAAATTATTTATTGTAAAATAAACTTTTAATTACATTTATTTAATACTAATTATCAGAAGGTGTTAAATGTTGTATACTACATGTTGAAGTTCTTTTTGTATCTGTGTGCGTGGTCAAATATCATTTCTAGATTATAAAATGTTATATATATGTGTTTGATATATTATAGATAAATATTTACATTTCATATGATTTATGATTTATATTTAGAATGATGTATAATTATTTTATTATAATGATATGATAACAATTAAAATATGATATCATATAATTTTAATAAAGTATATTTTATGAGCATTAATATTTGAAAGATAATTTAATTTAATATTTGAATTAAATAGTTATTAAAAAAATTAAAACTTATAATGAAAATATGAAAAGTTAATATTTGGGAGCCGCTACAGAAGCAACTTCCAAACTTCAAGAACAAATAAATGTCCTCCTCTGAATTAGGATGGAGTTGTAGACTTATATAGTCCGGTACACACAATGTATTTACTCTCTCTCTCTCTCTCTCTCTCTCTCTCTCTCTGATCATGTAATATATCAATGTATAAGGAAATATTTCAGACATATAGCTAGTTGGGGTGTAGGAGAAATGCTTCATCACGCTAATAAGGCGTTAAGTCGAGTTTAATCTTAAGTTGCATACTTCACTGATAAGAACTTCCAGATAAAGGTACTCAGCTCGAAAGTTGATGAAGATTTACCTCTTTCTTAAGGGCGGCCAGGTTATCGGGGCTCCTCCCCACTGCCACCACGTCTGCTCCACATTCTACCAGCTTTTTCACGATGGCCTTGCCGATACCTGCGACATACAACATTCTCTCTATGTGGGGGCTCTGATATAACTTATATTGTATCTTAGGGCAATATAATGCGGGCAATATATATTAGATAATAAAAAGGCATATATTGAATTGAATAAAATATTTATTTACCAATATTTCGGTTTGCTGAACGCCAACCTTTATCAAGCCATAACATTTTTTGTATAAACAAACTCAGCGCCGCATAGTGTTATAATGCCTTGTGTAATACCTTGATAAAGGTTGGCGTTCAGCCAACCGAAATATTTGTAAATAAATCTTTTATTCGATCTAATATAACCCTTTTTATTATCTAATGATTTAAATATGAATTGCTCTATTTTCAGAGCAATATATATTTACATATATTGTTGCAGCAATTTAAATGCGCCTTACATTTATTCAAAATATTCTATGATATTCAATATTTATTTAAAACAGAATATTTAGATTATCATCATTCCTTTTTATAGTTTCATTCCTTTTGTAATATTTTATTGTACATATCTTGATTAGTTATTGGAGCGAGAGAGGACCTAGACGAAGACTGCGGATCACGACCTACGAGGAAGAATAACAAACACAATAACTTTAAAAGATAATTTATTTTTATTTACTTTTACTTTTATTTATTTGTTGTCTTTTCCTCGTAGATCGTGATCCGCAGTCTTCGTCTAGGTCCTCTCTCGCTCCAATAACCAATCAAGATATATGTACAATAAATATTACAACAGGAATGAAACTATAAAAAGGAATGATGATAATCTAAATATTCTGTTTTAAATAAATATTAAATATCATAGAATATTTTGAATAAATGTAAGGCGCATTAAAATTGATGTAACAATATATATATGAGATATAAAACTATTAAGGACGGAATGGCAGTGTAGAGACAGTAGAACAAGTTTGTCATATTTGAAAAAGAAACCTGGAATTGATATATTTGAAGAGATTTGCATAAAACAGGATATAGTTCCATACTGGTCGACCACTGTATAGGATATGGAAATATGCAATTATGATGAACAGAAGTTAATTATAAGACGATAATGTGCCATCTATATATATAAATATCTAAGATCAAAAAACTTGCGCATAAAATTAAATCCAAAAGACAAAAAACCTCTCGCAATCAGTATCTTACGAGTTGCGATGTAATGTAATACTGATTGCGAGAGGTTTTTTGTCTTTTGGATTTAATATATAAATATGGAATCATTAAAACACATATATTTCTTTTTAAAAATAAAACAAAACTTCTCTACTCTATTTATTTCTCTTCAATTTTTTATTAAATCAATTATAAACACAAGGTAATAAGATCAAATCTAAATAAATAAATAGTGTGGGACATTTCAGTAACAGCGTTGTTACCATTCAGTACTTTTGTCTGAAGATGGTAACAACGCTGTTACTGAAATGTCCCACACTCTTTATTTATTTGTATTTGATCTTATCACCTTGTGTTTATAATCTATAATCCAAATTGTACTTTATCATTTAAATAAATTATTTCCAATGTTTCAGCGATCCGTTATCGCCTTTTTAAAGGAAAACTGTAGTTGCTACCGTTTACCTTGTATCCAAATTCTGAATTAACTGATATTTTAAAGCGAAAGTAAAATAACCAAAGCTATAACCTAATTTAATATATCTTAACCTAACCTATCGCATTGATATACTCGCTCTGTCAACAATAATGGTCTGTATAAATGATGAGTAACTTACCAATATCTGTAATGTATCATCAATTGTTTTTGTTGATCAAAACCCAAGAAATGCACTTTATGAAAAGAAAATAATAGACTCAAAGATTTGTTAGGTATATTAATTCAAAGAATTTTTCTCTATGTAAATAAATTATATAAATATATGAATAAATATAAATTGATGATGATAACATTAGCTAGCATATGATAATTAACAATTGGCAACTGTGTTAGTGCCTTCTTGATTCTTTTTTTTGTATTTTTTTTCTTCTTAATTCTTAAATTTTACTTTTGTAGTTTCTATGCATAAAGATAACATTAAAATATATTTAAGTAACATTTTCTCTTTTTTACCCCGAAAAACACCAACAAGATTATCGTAAAGATAGAGGCTGCCTGGCCGGCATTCATATTTCTTGAAAATAAAGATACTTCGGCCAGTAAATCTTTTTATTACCTCGACGTTTTTAACGCCTTGCTAAATGTTTTAATTTTTGTTTGCTTCTGACGAGAACAAAAGCTTTGTGTCGAAACGTCGAGGTAATAAAAAGATTTACTGGCCGAAGTATCTTTATTTTCAAGAAAACTCAAAGATATACAATATATACGTGTATATTAAAATAAAGACAAAAAGATATTAGGGGAAAAATTATTGTTGGAAGAGATGAAAACTTTCAAATATGATGTTCTTTTACAAGCTATATCTAGCAAATCGTTATTTCTCTATAGACTGAAGAATAACCCATTCTCGAAAGCTTGCGTCAATTCTAATATTGAAAAATAAGCTTATCCCAACAGCCTGTTTTGTGTATTTTGATAATTATCGGATGATTTTTCTTTGTATAAAAAAATATATATATATAAAGGTTTTATATTTTTTCAAGGAAAGTTATAGAAAATTTCGATGTTGAATTGAGAGTATAATGTTTTTTTGATACCCAAATAATAATATTTAATAATTTGTTTTAATCATCATTAATTTACAACTATCTTTCATATAAATTATATTTAATTCTACTATATATATATATATATATATATATGTATATATGTACTGACCTCGGCTGCCTCCAGTCACCAGCGCTCGTTTGCCGTGCAGACGAACCTCCATGTCGAAATGGCGCCAAAACTTCTTTTCGTTTGGTTATACCAGCGGCACGTCCTTGAGTTCTTATAAAGCCAAACCATTATTTAAATCGTTCCATAATGCTTATTTCCTCGTCTGTCATGTTTTCAAAGCTGAGTTGTCAGGCGGAAATTTGCAAGGCAGAAATATTTTGTAACACTTTCTTCATTAAAATTTTGCAACCAAATTGCTTTGTGTGTCACGCATTTCTAATAATCTTTTGTTTAAAAAATAAAAAAAGCAAGAATGTATGCAGTAGAGAGAGGTTAAAAACTGGTCGTTGATTTTTGCTACCTTATTTACACATTATTCAATACTTCGTCTGCTGTATTTTTACTAACCAAATTGCTGGGTGTCACACGTTGCTAATTGATGGCCTGGAGTTGGCGCGCGATGTGACATGAAAGCTGATTGGTCCACACAACAATGTGCGCGTTTGCATAATAGCTTGTTGTTGCTTCAGTATCTAAGTTGATGGCTTGTGATAGCAAAAATAATTTTAAAAATCAATTTCCAAAGGATTTTGTAAAATTTTGGAAAAACTACCTACAAGACAGGACCTTTTATATTAAACAAGGGGATTTTATAATCATCAGGGGGTCGGTGGAAGATGGTATAAACCGTTGGTTTTCGACCGCTACGACCCGGGTTCGATTCCCGCATTGAGCACTTTTTTATGATTTAAAAAAAAAATGCTCCAATGGCCCCCGATTCTTGCAAAAGTTCAACCCCATCAGCGAGTGCAAGTAACCAAACGGGGCTCTGGCACATTTGTAAGTGCAAAGTCGAACTGTTTTTCACATATGTAGACATGTGTTGCACTTACAGTAAAAGCAGTCGCCTACTTCTACCCACCATGATTATCATGGCCTGTATCACGTGTACTAGGGATAAGCAAAAAATATTAATAATGGCAAAGCTAACCCAGATTGGAGTCCCTCAAGGCTCTATCCTTGGACCCTATCTCTATTCAAAATTTGCATAAACGATTTCCCTCTACATCCAAAATGCCAAACAAAGCTTTTCGCAGACGACGCAGCAATAACAACAAACTCTAAAAATCAATAGGACTACTAACTACAAAATTCCAAAACTACATAAACCTTATAACCAAATGGTATTTTGAGGTCATTGATTAGAGAGAGTAGGTACTGGAGAGCTGACCTTCATATATACAGCTAATTGTTGGAGTTCTGTATGGTAGAACATGAAGATATCAGCAAGGGAACAACCTTGAACTAGGGAAACTACCGAATTATTATGTAAATAGGAGTTATTTCCCCATGTATATAGATAAAGCATATGTAAATATGATGGACATTTCTAAGAAGAGATGAAAAAAGGTGACGACGACAAGTCTCTTTAATAAAGAGATTTAACCTTGGCGAGCTTTCAGACAATAACATTCTTCAACAGGCTGTAATTATGAATACACAAGCTTGTATTCTTTACATAAAATATCGCAACAAATAGTTAGAATTTTATTTACTAGAAAGCTCTCTAGAACTCAATTCAATACATTTTTGTTTATGTATCTCATTCTTTTCACTTTTCAAAAAAATGTAGTATGATAATCATGGATGAGTACATTTTTTTTCACATTTCGTTATCTCGTGTGTCTTCAATAAAGGTTACTGTAATATCTTTCAGAGTTATTATCTGAATCCCGATATACATGTTAAAAAGTACAACTTCCTTAAGTGTTGTCCATGAGTGTATATTGGTTATCTCGTGTGTCTTCAATAAAGGTCACTGTAATATCTTTCAGAGTTATTGTCTTAATCCCGATATACATGATAAAAGGTACAACATCCTTAAGTGTTGTCCATGAGTGTATATTGGTTATCTCGTGTGTCTTCAATAAAGGTCACTGTAATATCTTTCAGAGTTATTGTCTCAAACCGATATGGTACATGCTAAAAGGTACAACTTCCTTAAGTTTTGTCCATGATTGTGTGGTAATTTACTTGATTATGGGGCCGTTCTTTCTCCTTCTTGATTAGAAATAAGTTTAGAAATTATTTTTTATTTAAGAAAAAGCTAATATAGGCCGTGAGAAAAATTGCAGAAGACAAAAATACACATTAAAAAAGGACATAGGTGTGTGTTGAGGGAGGTATGGAAAAGTGAACGAGATATTGTCACAGAGTAAATATTTATTTCCCCGCCAGACGTCGCTACATATGACAGGTATGTCCTCCATCAACAGGCAACAAGACCCCGTTCACCATCTTGGCCAGGTCGCTGAGTAGGAATGTCACCACATTGGCGATGTCTTCTGGCGCTGTCAACACACACGTCGCCATTTTGTACCATCAGAATCTCTCGAATTGATCAAAGGATTGTGTTAAGGTAAATAGATCTTTGCTTCTGTTTTTCCAGATGAGGAATGTTTGTTAAAACAACCTGTCTTATTGTAGAAGGACATTTGAAAGTTATTCCGCATGTGTTTCTTTTGAACGAAAAAAACCGAAATTTTAAGGAGAAATAACGATTATTTCTAACCTTAGGGATGAAGTATCTCTTCTTCTTTCTTATCTTCACTCAATAATATTAAGGTATCAAGCTTGTAGAGTTGACAACCATCATGATTGAGTCAAGTAGAATGAGTCTGCCTTTGTTATTAAGACTGGGAGCACTACGGGAGGGAGGGGGGGATGAAGTATGATAGGATGAATTGAGAAGAGTAATGATAAACGTAAAAATAAAGTGTCCAGGGATGGGAATGGAACCAACAGTGTTCCGCTTACCGGGCAGATGCCATCTCAACTAGGCTTCCCTGGACATATTTTTCCGTTCCTAGATATTATATTGTATTATAAACCTGTCTTATTGTCAACTTACTAGCAGAATGACCGAGGGGGATTTCAGCTGTCATAGCCTTGAGCGAGTCCTCGCCGTGTTTGTTGATGTAATCTTGTACCATGTCGGTCTCTGTTACACTCGGCAGCACGGCGTTGGCACGGATCTGGTCACACGTCAACATTCCTCTCCCATAACATAGCACACTCGTGTATTACACAAGAGTTAATTTATACGGTTCAAAATCACATAAATAGGTACCGCTCAACAAGAGCAACCTAGTTTATGATAATTGAAACAGTGAATAATATGTGAAGGTTATTCACATATTAAACAAAATGTTAACGCGGGATTCAATCCCGGTTCATGACTGTCGGGAATCGAGGGTGTTACCCACTTGTCCACCGTTATACGTTTTTTCACAAGGGATCTAATGGAATCTTCACAACCCGCTAAAGAGGTGTTTAGATGGCTTCTAGTTTTGACGTTTATTTCGACGGGAGAGGTGCACTTTGCTTTTATACATTTTATACATCTTGTAGATCAATTTCCTCCCGGCAAAATTTCCCTTTATATATTTTGGCTATAGATTTGTCCTAGCTACTTTACCAGCTAGACTCCCTTTTGGCAGATTGTGAAGATTCAATATCTTATGGATCTCATGGAATAAAGTAAGAAGTCGGTGGACGAGTGGGTAACACCCTCAATTCCCGACAGTCATGAACTGGGATTGAATCCCGCGTTTACATTTTGTTTAATATGTGAATAACCTTCACATAGTATTCATTGTTTCAATTATCATAAACTAGGTTGCTCTTTTTAAGCGGTACCTAATAAAGTGATTTTGGAACATGAAATAAAGTCCGTCCTGGGCTGAAGACGGCCATTAGCATGAAATCATAGTCTCTAGGTAGACGTTTCTCAGCTTGCCTAGTGTTGTGGTTTTGTCACCGACCTGAGGCTGCTAGTTTTCTGAGAAGGTCAATAGATGGCGTATAGTTTTGACGTCTATTTTGACGGGAGAGGCGCCCTATGCTTATATTATACACGATTATGATATACACTTGTATATATATTTCGGCCCATAGCCAGAAATTTCAAGTCACGTTTGGACCTGTGTATATATATGACCGCCGCCAGACACCGACAAACGGGCCGGACAGCAGCTGATCATCTCTCGTTTAGATCAGACTCTCTTAGACCTAATCCGCATCTTCGGCCCTGGCTTCTCTGAGGTTCTATCCAACCTGCCTGCCTCGTCCATTGTGTTACCTATTAACGCCTGACCACCAGACTCCATGAGTGATAGTGCTTGTGTGGTACCACATATTTATATAGATCAATTTCAGTTTCACGTATTTTTATTTTTTTATTTTTCCTCCTTGATCATGTAAAATGAATAAAGTTTAAATAGTTTTTCTCTTTAAGAGAAGCAGCGTTATAGTTAAGAATACTCCAGTAGAAGGGCGAAAAATCCCGAAAGCTAGAGATAATAAAATTATTTTAGAGAAACTTCTTCATGAAAGAATTTTAGCCACATAAATTATTATCAATATTTGCCACTTTGAGGGTTTCTTGTGGCTTCTCCCCTGATACCCGGGAGTATGCACTACTCACCTGTTTAGGCCCAAGATCCAGGGCCAGTAGGCGGGTGTAGTGGTTAAGTGCGGCCTTGGTGACGCCGTAGACTCCAGAGGAGCTGGCTAGTAGACTTCCAACACTGGATACATTGACTATAGACCCGGGTTTACCAGCTTGGATCATGGCTTCCGATGTCACCTATAGGACACAGAGTGTGACAGAAGTTTTGCTGGGAGGATGGCCATCTATAAAGAGGGAGAAAAAGATTCCCTTTTTTTAGAGTATTACATAGTATAATACAGAATCTACATCAATAAACAAGTTTGCGTATGTATGTTTTTTTTCTCGTTTTTTTTTACCTGTAAATTTCCACAATATTTAACCCATCTCGATGAAAAATTGACACCATATAGAATTAGGTTTGGAATCCTAGTTTCAATCCCTGAATATGCAAATTAGAACAACTATGCTAATTTCATATTCCGTTTTCAATACATTCATTTGCACAATATTTGACTTCTCCAGACGAAACTTTGTGTTAAATCTTAAGCTTAAAACTGCCATAGCAAGACTAGGGCATGCAAATTAGTCCGATGGCGTTCTTATTTGCATATTCATTTTTTCAATTCATTCGTTCGCACAGTACTCGACCTCTCCGGACAAAGCTTTACTGAGATATAGAGGTGTGTTAGGTGATAAGCTTACAATTTCATAGCTTTAAGACTGGAATATGCTAATTAGTCTGATACGCCGTTGATTTGCATATTCCGTTTGTTCCCAATACCCGGGAGAAGCCGAGTCCTTTATCTAGAGCGGAAAATAATCCTTTAAATGACTCTCAACTAAACATTGATCTGCTCTATTTAAGAGTGAAAATGATAAAATATTAAGGTCTTTCTTGATAACTTTCAAACTCTACATTAGAATCTTTGTGTTTTTTTAGTATCTTGGTATATATAAATAGCAAGTGGACAGACAACAACAGAAAATTGATCCAGAACAGCAGTTTTACACACCCAAGATAGAGGACATTGCGACTGCTGTGATAGAAACCTTAGTTACAATGTATTTATGGAGAGATTGTATCAGGGGAGAAGGTATTTGTGTAGAAAAGAAGAACTGACCTGACAGATGGTTATCACGGAGAATAAGTTGATATCAAATAATCTACAACACAACAACCAAATGTTAACTCCATTCTTGTGACTTGTAGAAATATAGATGTCCTATAATATATATTTGCTATAATATATGTTTCTATAACTGTCCGTGTTTTGTGAAACTTCAAACACAATCTATAACACAACCAACGTGTTACCTACACAAACGCTAAATATATAAAGATGCTTGCATTTCTTTTTTTTTCTGAAATCTGGAAGAGGTCATCAACATGAGACCAGACTGCTTTATAAGTACAGTAGAATGTATATACCACATTTTGTCACAATTCTTCTTTTTGATTCCTTTAGATTTGTAATGTGCGCCACGCAATAGAGATTGTTATAATAAAGATATGATGCATTAGCGCGCCATCTGTTATGAAAATTCGAAACTATTATAGACACGTATGATTACAGTTAAACCTGTCTATAGCACCTCCCTCTCTATAGCGCACGATTTTAAATACGTAGTACGATGCGATTTACATTAAAAGGGACCTTTCTATAGCACCCTATTTTGGTGAGTCCCAAGAGGGATCAATATAGATAGCTTTAATTGTATTTTACAAATTAAACTATTTCTACTTCCCTTACTGCAATGGAAAAATTAATGGGAGAGCCTGGTTTATCAGTGGTGAACTCCCATTAATTTTTCCATTGCAGTAAGGGCAGTATAAATTGTTTAATTTGTAAAAGAATCATACGCGTCTATAATAGTTTCGAATTTTCATAATAAAGATATACAAACATCACACGGTTCCCCGTACTTACTTCTGGAGCTCCCTGTCAGTAACGTTGGCTCTCTGACTGAGGACCCCGGCGTTGTTCACCACCAGGTCAAAAACTCCGAGAGCAGATATGGACTTCCGGATTGTGTCCTTGTCGCTTGACAGGTCCAGCGCCAGTGTCTCCACTGTGGGCAGCTGGGACATTCATCACTTGGGATTCTTTGGTGTTTTTACATATCTCTTATACCACCTTTCTATAGATCAAGAAAGAGGATAAATACATATTGAAAAATCCGGAGTTTAACAGACCCGGTTTATAGACCTCAGCAAGGGTTCATCTCCAGGGATACTGAGGAGCCGCGTCTGTACTCATGTTAGAGTCGGCAGCAAAGGCTTCCATGTTAGGAACGGCCTCAAACTACAGGCAAAGTCAGACTTTTACCAAAGTGTACCTGGATCATGGTGCCATGATCAACGAAAGCTGCACCTTTACACTCCATTCCATGAGATCAATCCTAAGACTCCTGTATCTCCTTAACCAGGCTCTTTCAAGATGATCAATTCATAGCCATAGTCTGGTGATAAATCTTGATCCATTCATTGAGGATTTCAGTGGGGAAAATAATGGTGTCGTTTCCCTATGTCTTCCACATCCAAATAACATTGAACTAAGAGTAGATAGATCAGACTTTAGAATCATTTTACAACTTAAAAGACAAGACAATGTCCTCCTCCATATTTAAGGATGGTGTGAAGAAAAGTCTGGTAATCGTTTCACAAAACACTGATGCGAAATTCGGTAGAAGAATTCGCAGTGATGATTCTTTTGTGGGCTGTTGCAAGGATTTAAATCAGATCACTAAATAGCAGAAAGGAGAGGGTAAAAGTCTCCTTCAAACTAACTTTATTCAAAACATGTTAAGAGGACAGAGGAAAACACCCAACTGGTCAGCAGCAGACCAGGCCGTGCACTCGGCCCCTCCCTTTTTTTATTGCCGGCTGGCGCAGCTGGGGCTTGTTTGTTTACAGTCACCCGAGCCGTCGCTGTCCGGCGTCCCGAAGTGGATCTCCATTATTTCACAGATGGAGTTGTAGACTTATATAGTCCGGTACACACAATGTATTTACTCTCTCTGATCATGTAATATATCAATGTATAAGGAATTCTTTCAGACATATAGCTAGTTGGGGTGTAGGAGAAATGTTTCATCACGCTAATAAGGCGTTATGTTGAGTTTACTCTTAAGTTACATAATTCTCTGATAAGAACTTCCAGATAAAGGTACTCAGCTTGAAAGTTGATGAAGATTTACCTCTTTCTTAAGGGCGGCCAGGTTATCGGGGCTCCTCCCCCACCGCCACCACGTCTGCTCCACATTCTACCAGCTTCTTCACGATGGCCTTGCCGATACCTGAGACATACAACTTTCTCTCTATGTGGGAGCTCTGATATAACTTATATAGTATCTTGAAGCAACAATGCACCAAATATATATTACATTAGCATACATTAGCAGTAAATACATTGTGTGTACCGGAATAAGTCTACAACTCCATCCTGATATGGACATTCTCTTTTCATTGAAGTTGGAAACTGATTCTAAAGTCTGATTTATATATATATACACTCATGGACAAAACTTAAGGAAGTGAAAAGTCTTTCATGTGAACGGTCGTCTGTTTTTTATTATTATTATTATTATTATTATTATTATTATTTGAAGGCGACAGAGGCACTTTTGTTCATACATGGTCATCTCGTAGCTAGAGAATAAATATGTTTTTTAAAATATACTATTCCCTGGAAGCCTGATATATTTTACTCAATATTGAAACAAGAGATTGTTTTATTGAATTGTCATCTTAATATGTAAATAACTTCTTATATATATAATCCTTCAGAATATATATATATATACTCACCATACTGATCGCTTTTAGAAGGATTAAAAAAAGGTATCTCCTGGTCGTTTAACTTAAAGTTGATGATGGCTTGCGCCATCTATCGGAATAAATATCAAATTTAAGTTGCACGATAAGATATGCCAGGAGATGTAGTATGTATAATTAATCACATATATAGATATGAACAAAACAATAAAAAATAAATAAAAAGGTCAGGTGTTGATATTAAAAATAAAAAAGGCATATTCTGACCAGGAGCACATGTGATTTTTCAGAAGGCAGAGCGCCATCTAGTGGAACAGAAATCAACTAAACATTGATTTAACTTGTTCCCTGATATTTGGCCAACCCAATGTTTAGTTGATTTCTGTTTCCCCTGATGGCGTTCTGCCTTCTGAAAAAGCACATGTGCTCCTGGTCAGGATATGCCTTTTTTTAATTTTTAATATATAGATATAAAGGTTTATGTGTTCTTCATTTAGAGTCTAAAAAATAGTTGCGGTGGCACATTTTTAATCATTTAGCCTAAAGTAAAAGCCTGTACAATCATTCATGGCAAGTTTCATGATATTCCATTAGTTCTTTCTGGGATGTAACACTTATTTTTTCCGCTAGTGTATATAGTGTTGTCTCTCTAATAATAAATATGTAATTTCACCAATAGAAAACATGATGAACTACTCATTTCAACGTACTCTCGGTGCTATTGTTTTAGTCTGCGCTAGATCTACTCGCGGTAAACAAAAGTAATTCTATTTCTAACCTAACCTAACGTAAGCTAACCTAATTTAACCTAACGTATTATGTGTTGTAATGTGTAAGAGTTGTCTGAACAAACTCGCTACGACTTACAAGTTGAACTGGATGTTTATTCAATCTAGCAATCTTCTTATATACAAGATAGAGATAAAAAAGGAAATAATTTACATAAGTTTAAAACAATTGACAAATGGAATAATTTTGCATAGTTAACAATAGGTAACAATTATAACACTTAACATAAGTTATTTACATATCACAACATGTTTCCCCTCTGCTACAACAATTAAAGAATGTCACGAATCTAGACAACCATCAACAATCAGATCAGGCAAATCAAAAGGCGGTTGACATGCCTCCCCTCTGCTTAAAAACCAAATCTTTGTGGTTTTCTTAACTCTCTTCCAAACCTTGAAAACCGGGGCCTTCCGGATGGTTCTGGTGCAATCCCAGCGGATGTAGTCGCGCCTTCCCTCTGGTCAATATTGGTCTCTTCACTTGACCGCTGTATCGGGGCTGTGGATGACTCGCCCATCGTTGGACTGTCGCACTGCGGATGTTGAGCTTCTGGGGAGTCGGTAATTGGTTCTGAAGACAACTGGATTTTTTCGTAGCCTCCATCCCTTGGCCTAATAAATTGTTGATTTCTTATCAACCTATTTCCCGATGGTGTCACAACTTCAAAGCTCTGAGGAGAATCAGCCTGCGCTGAAATCTTCACCGGTGTCCATGTCTCCCTTGGATGTATTTGACACCATGCATCCTCTCCTACATTGACCTTGGGATAGCTTTTACTATTTCTGTCATACTGCTCTTTCATTGAGCTCTGTCTTTTTCTTTTGGCATTCTCTATACTTCTCCAATTAGTTTGATAGGGTCTATATAGCGGTGTAATTCTGGGGATCTGACATCGAAGGCTCCTCGATAAACATAGCTGTGCGGGTGACGGTAGGTCATTTTTTGGTGTATTCCTATATGCCAGAATAGCCAGATATGGGTCGGACCCTTCATCTCTACATTTGATTAGTTGATTTTTTATTGTTTGAATGTTTCTCTCGGCCAGACCATTAGATCTATGAAGGTGTGGACTTGAAAATAGCTGTTTTATACCCCATCTTATACAGAAGTCAGTCATAATCTCTGAGCGAAACGGTGGTCCATTGTCGGACATCATGGTTTCCGGAATCCCGAATCGTGCAAATGTTTCTCTCAATTTATTTTTTACATTAATCGCCGTAGGTGGGTCCAATGTAAATACCTCCGGGTAGCCACTATATCTGTCGACCACTAACAAATGGGGCTTTTTCTGAATATAAAATATGTCCAATGATACTGTCTGCCATGGATAATCTGGAACTGGGAAAGGTTTTAACGGCTGCCGTATTTTTGATTTCTGATGTTTTTGACAAATTTCACAATTTTTTACTTTTTCAGCAATGTCGATGGACATTCTCGGCCAAAATAAAGATTCTCGCGCCAAACCCTGAATTGCAGATATCCCTTGGTGCGATTGGTGCAACAAATTAAGCATATTATTCCTTTGTGTCTTCGGAATCACTATGGCCGATCCTATACATAATAGATCATTCCATAAATACAAACGGTGTCTGAAATCGAAAAATACTTTGGCATCTTCATCGACGTCTTTTTTGCATATAGGCCATCCCTCAATCACATAATCGATTACTTTAACCAAAGCAGGATCCTCTCGGGTATCTTTCTGCATCGCTACCAGTTTTTCGTCCGAGATATTAACACGTACCATCTTGACCATTCTTTTGTCTTCAAGAAAAGGCGTTGGTAGCTCGTCCATGGGATGAGTATCCCTGGATAGGGTATCAGCCACAATCAAGTATTTTCCTGGTTTGTACTGCAATTTGAAGTCAAATGCTATAAGCTTCATTACTAATCTTTGTAGACGCGGAGATATATCACTCAGCGGTTTTTTGACTAGAGGCAATAAAGGCTGGTGATCCGTCTGTACAACGAAAGTGTGTCCTGACAATAGATATTCGAACTTTTTGCATCCATAATAAACACTCAGTAACTCCTTCTCAATCTGAGAGTACTGTTTCTGCGAGTCGCTAAATGACGCGGATGCGAATGCTAGAGGTCGATCTTCCTGTAGCAGAGCAGCTCCCATTGCATCTTTGCTGGCATCACACTGCAAAATCAGCATCTTGCTTTTGTCAAAATGTGCCAACGAAGGAGCATTCCTCACGCATTCCTTAATATGATCGAATTCCCCATCCTGTTTAGGCCCCCAATGCCAGACAACATTCTTTCTTAATATTCCTCTTATATTGGATGTGGACGAAGCTAAATTTGGAATGAATTTTCCTAAGTAATTATAAAGACCCATGATTCTTTGCAGCGACTTTTTATCCTCTGGCCTTTTAAAGGTAATTAATTTATCAATCTTATTTGGCTCTGGATCAATTCCATTTTGTGATATCACATGGCCCAAGAAACGAACTTTCGTTAGACATATTTGAGCCTTTGTTAAATCAAATTTGATATTTTTTTCTTTTGCTTTTTCTAGAATTCCCTTTAATTTTTTATTGTGCTCTTGAATGGTATCCGCATATATCAGCAAATCGTCTACATATGTAATATTTTGAAAGCTATCCCTAAAGATATTCGTCATTTTCTCAACAAAAATTTGTGCCGATATTTTCAAACCAAATGGCAATCGGTTATATCTGAATTTGCCAAATGGCGTGGTCATCACCAACAGATCTCTGCATTCCTTTGCAACCGGAATATGCCAATAGGCTGATTTCACGTCTAACACGGTATAATACTTAGCTTTGGGTATCTCGTGCAATAGTTCAGCTGGAGCCGGAGTCTGGAAATGTCTTCCCACAAGGGCCTCATTTAATTTCCGAGGATCCAGGCATATTCTGATTTGACCAGATTTTTTTTTTTACAACGACCATAGGATGAGACCACTCTGTTTCATGATATATTTTTGTTACGATTCCTTGCTTCACCATCTTTTCCAATTCAGACTGAACTTCGGCTCCGAGGCTTGTTGGGATGCGCCTGGGAGGGACTTGCACAGGAGAATATTCAGGCTTTGTGTAAATCTTACATTCCGAGTTGATTAATCCTACTCCTTGAAATACTTCGTGGTATTGTTCGAGGATTTTTTGAGTTTCAGAACACAATTTCATTTCATCCGTGTTTATATGATTAATTCGCCTTAATATTTCAAGCTTCTCGCAAGTATCGCCCGTGATAAGTGTCTGCGCTTCTACATCGGCTACGATAAATTCAAACATTCCTTTCTTTTCACCATATTGGCATAGCACATTGCATTTGCCGACGATAGGCAATTCTGTATTTCCATATGCGAACGCCTTTAATGACGTGGGTCTGATTTCTGGTCTTGATGGCCATTGGTTTATTACTTTATGAGGAAGCACATTTATCTGTGCGCCAGTGTCCAAATGTACCGTGGTCTTCTTGCCATTAATTATTATTACCGCGGACCACTTGTCCGACCGAACAGTCTTTACAGCAACTTCATTTAGATTTATCTCGTCACAGGATTCTTCAGCTTCACTTTCCGCTAAGAGATTTCTTATACGTTTTGTTCGGCAAACTACTGAGAAATGATTGGTTTTTCCGCATGCATTACATTTCTTCCCATATGCTGGACACTTTCCATACTTGTGTCGTTGTCCACACCACTTACATGGTTCTATTATTCTTTCTCTTCTCGGGTTTATACCGCTTGGTCCTGCTTCTGCATTTTCCATTCGAATTGTATCTTTCACCCAATTACGTTTTTCAATTTTTTCAATCATTTTTTGCTCATTCAACGATGCTACTTGTGAACATGTTGACTCGGAGATCACAGCTATCGAAATTGCCCTTGGTAGTGTCAACTGTGGATCTTCTAACAATTTTCTTTTCACTTCTCGGTCAAGTATTCCAATTATAAGGCGATCCCTTATGAGAGATTCTGTTAAATTCTCGAATTCACATTCTTGTGCCAGGTGTTTTAATTCTGTGACAAATTCCATGATTCCCTGCCTTTCCTTTTGTACACAGGTAAAAAATGCATTTCTCCTTTGAATCGTATTTTTGAAGGGCTTAAAATGGTTCGTAAGCATATCAAGCATTTCCTTTACATTTGGGTAGGTATCATTTTCACTTATGTGAAATGTTTTGTATATCATCACTGTTTTCTCACCAGCAATATGCTTCAAGATTGCTCGCTGACGCACCAGCGGCATACTTTCTAAATTTACCGCTATTGCAAAAATTTCAAACGACTCTCTCCAGGTTTCCCATTTTTTCTCGTTGCTGTACGGGACAAATTCCGCCGGCGGCTTGATTCCTTCCATTCTACTCAATGTTGAATTAATCTGTTTTAATTCGATACTTTTGTCGGCTGCGCCATGTTGTAATGTGTAAGAGTTGTCTGAACAAACTCGCTACGACTTACAAGTTGAACTGGATGTTTATTCAATCTAGCAATCTTCTTATATACAAGATAGAGATAAAAAAGGAAATAATTTACATAAGTTTAAAACAATTGACAAATGGAATAATTTTGCATAGTTAACAATAGGTAACAATTATAACACTTAACATAAGTTATTTACATATCACAAATTTTGCCTTAGATGTGCGGTTATTTACATATCATAGGCATTTTTGCCTTAGATGTGCGGTTTATTTCAGTTTGCCATACGATCGTTTTTATAAAATTACATTTTTATTTAGTCTTCATGCCGGCGAATTACTTTGAGATTTAAAATATTAGGAACCATGGCCGCCAGTTCTACAGCAGACGGCAGCCGGCAGATCCAGTACGGTATGTCTGTCAAGGAGCTCCAGGCCTTGATGGAATGCCGAGGGTCAGAGGCGGTAGAAAGGATACGAAGGGATTACGGAGACATCCACGGCATCTGTACCAGGCTCTACACTTCCCCCACAGATGGACTCAGTGGATCCCTGGCAGACCTGGAACACCGCAGGGAGAAGTTTGGACCCAACGTCATCCCTCCGCGGCCGCCCAAGACATTCCTCCAGCTGGTGTGGGAGGCCCTACAGGACCTGACCCTCGGCATCCTTGTTGTGGCTGCTGTTATATCTCTTCTGTTGGCCTTCTATGACTCCAGCTCTCTGCCGGAGCCCTCTCACAAGGCCAGGAGACCTCCACCCCCTGGAGCGGCCCAAGGAGGGGGACACGAGGAGACTGGGTGGATAGAGGGAGTGGCCATCTTGGCATCCGTGGTGATCGTGGTGCTGGTGACGGCCTTCAATGACTACTCCAAGGAGAAGCAGTTCCGTGGTCTACAGAGCCAGATAGAGCATGAGCATAGGTTTGCTGTGATTCGGGCGGGGGAGCTTCAACAGATCTCTGTCAGTGACCTTGTTGTGGGAGACATCTGTCAGATTAAGTACGGGGACCAGCTACCAGCGGATGGTCTAGTTATCCAGAGCAACGACCTCAAACTGGACGAAAGCTCGCTGACTGGGGAGTCCGACCATGTCAAGAAGGGAGAGGCCGTCGACCCAGTGCTGCTCTCAGGGACCCATGTAATGGAGGGCAGCGGCAGGATGCTGGTCACAGCCGTTGGTGTCAACTCCCAGACTGGCATCATCTTTGCCCTCCTGGGGGCCGCCAAGTCTGAGGATGAAGCCAAGAAGAAACTGGAGGCCAAAGCTGACAAGAATGCCAAAAACAAACGGAATAACTTAGCATGTTCACCAACTAGCGAGGAACTTACACCCCTCAACGTGGCTAGCCCAGAGGCCAACTCCCACGGAGTGATGGCAAACGACGTCACCGGAGCTCTCCCCAAAGTCCAAGAGCCAGAGGAGGAAGCTAAAGGAACGACGGCATTGTCCCGCAAGGAGAAGTCCGTGCTCCAGACCAAGCTCACCAAGTTGGCCATCCAGATTGGTTACGCCGGTACAACCATCGCCATTCTCACTGTGGTGATTCTCTTCATCCGGTTCTTCCTCCGGATATTCTGGTTGATCCCAGAGCCCTGGACCAAGACACAGTTCCGGTACCTGGTGAAGTATCTCATCATTGGAGTGACAGTGCTGGTTGTGGCGGTGCCTGAAGGTTTGCCGTTGGCCGTGACCCTAGCTCTGGCTTATTCTGTGCGGAAAATGATGAAGGACAACAACCTGGTGCGCCACCTGGATGCCTGTGAGACCATGGGCAACGCCACTGCCATCTGTTCTGACAAGACAGGGACCCTCACCACCAACAGGATGACTGTGGTTCAGTGCTATATGGGAGATACCTTCTTCAAGATGGTCCCCAAGTTTGAACAGATTCCCCCCAACATCGGGGAGCTTGCAGTGACGGGCCTCTCTATCAACAGCGGTTATACATCCCGAGTACTGCCCCCTGAGCCTGGAGAAAACCTCCACAAACAAGTGGGAAACAAGACTGAATGCGCTCTCCTTGGCTTCGTCATAGACATTGGGAGAGACTTCCGGACAGTCCGAGATGACTGGCCGGAAGAACGACTCTACCGGGTTTACACCTTCAACTCCGTCCGCAAGTCCATGAGCACTGTCATCAAGCTGGAACCCCATGGCTTCCGTGTTTTCACCAAGGGGGCCTCTGAGATTGTCCTTTCCAAGTGCAAGTACATCCTGGGCCAGGGAGGGGTGGTCTCCACATTTGACGAGAAGGGCCAGTCGGCCATGGTGAAGAATGTCATAGAGCCCATGGCCTCAGAAGGACTACGGACCATCGGACTGGCCTACAAGGACTACGTGTCCAACTCCCAAGGCCAGCTGGGACAGGTCCACATGCAGGAGGAGCCGGACTGGGATGATGAAGAGAGCATAGTGACTGACATGACCTTTGTGGCTCTCTTTGGTATAGAGGATCCAGTCAGACCTGAGGTGCCAGCAGCCATAAAGACCTGCCAGAAAGCTGGGATCACCATCCGCATGGTGACCGGGGACAATGTCAACACGGCCCGCTCTATTGCTCTCAAGTGTGGCATCATCCGACCTGCTGATGACTTCCTGGTGATTGACGGCAGGGAATTCAGCCGCAGGATACGAGGCCCTAATGGAGAGGTGAGCCAGGCCCTGCTAGACAAGATATGGCCCAGGTTGCGGGTGCTGGCGCGGTCGTCTCCCCAGGACAAGTACACCCTGGTGAAGGGGATCATAGACAGCGAGCTGAGCTCCAACAGAGAGGTGGTGGCTGTCACTGGAGACGGCACCAACGATGGGCCTGCCCTGAAGAAAGCCGATGTGGGGTTTGCAATGGGCATAGCTGGCACTGATGTGGCCAAGGAGGCCTCTGACATCATCCTGACAGACGACAACTTCAGCAGCATTGTGAGGGCCGTGATGTGGGGAAGGAATGTCTACGACTCCATTGCCAAGTTTCTCCAGTTCCAGCTGACTGTCAACGTGGTGGCTGTGATTGTGGCCTTCACTGGAGCCTGTGCCATCGAGGACAGCCCATTGAAGGCTGTACAGATGCTATGGGTCAACCTCATCATGGACACCCTGGCATCCTTAGCTCTGGCCACAGAGATGCCCACTCCGGCCCTGCTCACCCGCAAGCCCTACGGCCGCACCAAGCCCCTCATATCTCGTAACATGATGAAGAACATCCTGGGCCATGCCTTGTACCAACTGGTGGTTATCTTCACCCTGCTCTTCTATGGCAATGTCATATTTGACATTGACTCGGGGCTGTACGCTCCCCTGGGGGCAGAGGCCAGCGAGCACTTCACCATCATCTTCAACACCTTTGTGATGATGACTCTCTTCAACGAGGTCAACGCCCGCAAGATCCACGGGGAAAGGAACATTTTTGAAGGCTTCTTCTCCAACCACATCTTTTATAGCATCATCCTCATCACCACAGTCGCACAGGTCATAATTGTACAATTCGGAGGGGCAGCCTTCACCACGGTGCCCCTCACCCTGGACCAGTGGCTGTGGTGCATCTTCCTGGGCTGTGGTACCCTACTGTGGGGGCAGCTCATCACCTCCATCCCCACTCGTCAGCTGCCCCAGAGGTTCTCCTGGGGGGCCGGCACCGTGGATACAGACATCGTGGCCAACCTCGTGGAAGACGGCAGCTCTGGTTCTCTGGCGCAGGGGCAGAAACGCTCCGGTCAGATTCTGTGGATCCGCGGGTTGACTCGGCTCCAGACTCAGTTGCGGGTCATACGGGCATTTCGCAGCACCTTGGAAGATTTGGAAGAGAGGCACAGCATCCATAGCATGCGCAGCTCGCGCAGTCACACGGCCACTAAACCCCTGTCAGACATTAGCTACATCGACGAGGATCCCCCCAAGGCAGCCAACTTGGAGAACCATCCCCTCAATCAGGGCTACAGACTCCTCGAGGAGAACACCACCAACTTGAATTCCAAACCCAGTAATGAACTAAGCATTTAGATGTTATGTCTTCCTATCTCTCTATCCACATGTACATGAAAGTTTTGTTTGGGTTTTTTTTACTTGTGTTTATATATATTATGGAAAAGCACAATTCGCCCGTTTCTCATATTTTTTCTTTATATAACTTTATTTTTTCTATTCTTTATCTCTCTTTCCACTTTTTTGTTTTAACACTTATCTCATTTCCTGGCGGTTTTTTTTTTCTTATAAATATATATAACAACTTTATAAAACACATTTGTATAAAATAATGAAGTTTTTAAATATTATATTGTGTAATTATTTCTCTTTATATATTTTTTTTGGTGTGATTTTTTTTGTTCCATTTTTTTTTTTTAATGCGCGCCATCTGTTATGAATATTCGAAACTATTATAGACGCGTATGATTCTTTTGAAAATAATGGAAAAAGTCGTAAAATCTAGACCCTTTGCATTCGCTTTTTATAAATACTGGAAATCAGCTCAATCAAAATGTTTGGCACAGATACCGGATCCAACTCGATAATTGGTCGAGGTCAATACCCAATATTTGTATATAACTATGATGCTAATTTGTTATTTATTTATTTTGTCCTACCGGGAGAATCCTGTATGGCACGTGTGCCCAATAAAGGCTATTGTTGTTGTTGATTCTTTTGAAAATTAAACAATTTCTACTGTCCTTACTGCAATGGAAAAAATAAACTAATTCTGTAAAGGACAGTAGAAATTGTTTAATTTTTTTAAAGAATCATACGCGTCTATAATAGTTTCGAATTTTCTTAGCCTAACGTATTGATATACTCGGCTGCATCATGCCATCAGTGGCCCTCAGAAATGACTATCATACCAATATCTATAATTTCATATCATATGATACATTAGCGTGCCATCTGTTATCAAAATTTGAAACTATTATAGACGCGTATGATTCTTTTAAAGGTTAAACAATTATCTACTGTCTTTACTGCAATGGAAAAAAATTAATGGGAGGATCCTGGCTCATCAGTTGTGAACCCTCCCAGCGGTTTTGCCAATTTAATCTACCAACTTTATTATAACGTGATTATATAAATTAAACTGGCGCTGGGAGGGTTAACCACTGATGAGTCAGGCCCTCCCAATAATTTTCCATTGCAGTAAGGGCAGTAGCTAATTGTTAAAAGAATCATACGCATTAATACTAGTTTAAAATTTTCTATTTCATGTCATGTTATTGTTGTTCAAAAATTGAGAAATGCCTTAAGAGAATATCAAAAGGTATATATTGAAATAAAGATAATTGAATGTGTTTAGCTAAAAATGTTTTTTTTTTAATTATCATTGTTGAAATATATGCAAGAGCTTTCAAACATGATGTTCTTTTTCAGGATATATGTAGCATATATCGTTATTTCTCTCTAGACTGAAGAATAGGCTACGATCGAAAGCTTGCATTAATTCTGATAAAAATAGGCTTATCCCAACAGAATATTATCTTTATTTTGATAAATATACTGCGTAGTTATTCATTACATAGAAAATAAGATCCATAACATGAAAAGAAGATACATACATAACACTATGCGGCGCTGAGTTTTGTGTATACAAAAATGTAATGCCTCGATAAAGGTTGGCGTTCAGCCAGCCGAAATATTGGCAAAAATAAATATTTTATTAAATCCAATATATGCCTTTTATTATCTAAGAAAAAAAGATGTACTGACCTCGGCTGCCTCCAGTCACCAGCGCTCGCTTGCCGTGCAGACGAACCTCCATGTCGAAATGGCGCCAAAACTTCTTATCGTTTGGTCATACCACGTCCTTGAGTTCTTATAAAACGACCCCATTGTTTGCCTTGTTCGATAATGCTTATTTCCTTGTCTGTCTAAGCTGAGTTGCAAGACGGAAATATTTTGAAATATTTCTTCGACTACTGTATTTTTGCAACCAAATTGCTGTGTGTCACGCATTGCTAATAATGTAGCGTTCAAAATAATTTTAAAAAAGCCAGAATGCATACAGTAGAGGGCAAGAGTAATTTAGTAGAGGTTAAACTGAACTTCCGGTTGATTTTTAACATCGTATTTACATATTCTTCAACATTTCGTCTGCTGAGTTTTTGCAACCAAATTGTTGTGTGCCCCGCATTATTAATAACCTCGTGTTTAAAATAAAAAAGCGTGAATGTATGCAGTAGGATTCAAAAGTAATTAGGTAGAAGCCTAAACTCAACTTTTACCATCAAGTTTTATCTCCTTATTTACATATTATTCAACACTTCGTCTGCTGCAATTTTACAACCTTCTTGCTGCGTGTGTTCATATTACTGATAATTTAATGTTTTAAAAATTAAGCAAAAAAATATACAATAGATTTAAAAAGTAATGAAATAGATGTTAAACTGAACTATTTTTGTTGAGTTTTACCACCTTATTTACTACATATTCTTCAACACTTTGTCTGCTGTAATTTCACAACCTTGTTGCAGCACGTAACATTACGGATAATTCAATGTTTCAAAGCAAAGCGAGAATGTATACAATAGATATCAAAAGTAATAAAGTAGATTTAAACTGAACCTTTCTTGTTGATTTTCTAACCTCAATTACATATTCTTCTTTTCAGTTTCTCTGATTTTTAAGCAGGCCATGGTCTCCAGTAGCGCTATGTTTGTTTATAATGAATTCTTCTCTTTATTTCTTCATAACTCTCCATCTAGTACATTTCTTCTTCCTTACATCTCCTCCATCCATTTCACCCTCCACAACTTCCTTGATCAATACATTTCCTTCAAATCTAAGTTTATATTATGACGCATTAGGGCTCTCTGTTGTAAAAATTCGAAATTATTATAGACGCGTAAACAATTTCTAAAATACCCATTTCAAGAGTCTAGCATCAGTATTACTATAAAAGTAAAACCGAAAAATGCAATATAACAACGATATGGTAGATTAAACTGGCGAAACCGCTGGGAGGGTTCACCACTGATGAGCCAGGCCCTCCCATTAATTTTTCCATTGCAGTAAGGGCAGTATAAATTGTTTAATTCTTAAAAGAATCATACGCGTCTATAATACGAGTAGTATTAGTCTATTTCATAAGACCTACAGCAGACGTCGTTCTCTCCTCTCCCAATCTTCTCAACACTTCTTCATTTCTTATCCCATCAACCTATCCTACTATTTTCATTCTCCTCCAGATCCACATTTTAAATCTTCTAACCTTATTTAATTTGCATTTACCATTTGCATATTACAGGGTGTTCAAAATAACGGAGTTAATCTTTAATTTATCCTAACACGAAAGTATTGAACCGTAAAAAAATAATTTATGTTTTGTCGGATTCTCCATGTTTTTATGTACCATTAAGTTTTGACTTTTTGCTAACTTGTTTTGTCGTGTTTTCAGGATGTCAAACAAACGTAGTGCAATTATTGAGTTGTTTCGTCAAGGAAAACCTCAATGTTAAATTCTTCATCTGCTCAAAGTGCCTCAACAAACTGTGTCCAAGGCCATCCATCGCTTCAACAAGCTTGGCCATCAAGGCGACGTGGCGGAAGAGGAAGAAAGCGCACTGCCAACACTTCAGCCAACTAAAATATTATCAAAAAGCGACTTCCGAAATTCGAAGGTGTCCATAAGAAAAATCGCCGGTGAAACCGATATAAACAAGTCGTTGGTACATCGAATAGCGAAAAAAAGGAACTCAACCTCAAGGCGTACAAGCTCCAAAAAATTCAGATCCTCATGGATGAAAAGCGCGTACGACTGGAGAGATATCGCCAACTCAAGCATCGGACCACTGGTCAGCGATGAAAGCGCATCCTTTTCACTGAAGAGAAGCTGTTTACACTCGAGAAGGCGCACAACCACCAAAACGAAAGGAACTGGTTATTTGAGATAATGTAAGTGTGCAAAGTCAGAGCATAAGTGACAGGCTAATTACACTCAAATAACTTTTCAGCCAGTAGCGCACTCCTTAACTACCTCTCCCTATATTTTTCATGCAGTTTGATCAGTGGAAGTTTGTTTCATTTGGATTTAAAAGGAACATTCGTGCTTTATGGTTCTTACCTCTCATTTAGACGACCTATTGACGCCCATTACAAAATGAAAAATATTTAAGAATGTATTTCGTCAATCTATAAAATGTCCAAAAAAGTCATACTTAAAGTTTTTACAGGTTGAAAAGGGTGGCAATAGGTCGCGTGTAATTTCTTCGAATAATAAATTTTTTTAGAGTTAATTATTATTCAACTTACAATAATTATATTCTCTATACCTCTCTTATTAATATGATTTGAAATAAAATACACTAAAAATAAATAATCCCGCTGAATCAGAAAAACATTTTCATACCAAATTATCCGCTTACCTCTTTTTTTTTTTTTTTTGAGAATGTATTTTTGAAACACTCTCCAAAGAATTCCAAGATATTCTCAATAAGAGTTGCAGGGAATTAAAATCACTTGATATTTTATAAACCTTAAAAATAAAAATCTATATTAATTACATTTCTGTGAAAATTATGCTTCTAAAAATGGAAGTCCTGCTGGTTTGAAAAAAAAAAAACTGTTAGAAATATATAGGTCATTTTAACCTAATTCAGTTTGAAAAACAAAACTATTCACAAATATAAAAAAGCTAGCATTGAATAAAAGGGGGATATCATTAGTTCAAATTTATACTATAACATAGTAGGATTTAAAAAATTTCAGAAATATAATTTACTTTACACACACACACCCTTTTTTATATAATAAGAATTCTTCATATAAATAAAATTAGTTGTTACTTTAATTTATGATTGAAACGTTTCACTCTCTATACATTTTTTATTAAAGAAACACTGCAACAAAATTTGTTGCCACATATAGATGTACATTTGAAACAGAAAAGATGCAATCAAATAGTCCATTTTCTAAAAATCAAAGTATTTTTCACATATGCACACAAATACTTCTTTGCAAAAATCGCTATTGTATTGATCTAGCTAAATCAGAGATGTCTCAACTGGGAAGAAAATATTGATAATATAGCCTTAGCTTTCGGTGATAGCTGTCAAGACTACTACATTTAATCATTATATAAAAGTCCTCAAATGTAACTTAGAATCAAACTCTCAAATTCGATCCTAATAAAAATTGATTTTAAAAATATATTTTTAATATATGTTGGGGCACGTTTTTGTAACCATACCCCAACAGAAGGTGTATGTATGATCAACATCAAATGGATACATGGCTTCCCTCCCACATAGACTTATAGACCACCTTTTTGCCCAGAAACCTAGACACTTGATGACACCAGACTTCCATGCCGAAAGCTGATGCCTGGTGGAGAAGAAGACACCAGTGACATCCAGAGACATCCGCGCTGGAAGCTGTTGTTCCATATGTACATATATTCCCCTCATCAAAAATTTAGGTAGAGGTGACCAGAAGAAATGGAGAAGGAAGATTTCCAAAAGACTAAGCCTTATAAATATCCTTCCCGAGAAAGGGAAGCATCACATTACAGTCCAAGTAAAAGGGGCCTGGGTCGATTTTTAGCTAAGACGGGGGGGGGGGGGGGGGGGTTTAAATATCTTTCCCGAGAAAGGGGAGTGTTGTATTACAGTTCAGGAGAAGGGGCCTGGGTTGTCTGAAATTTTACACTAGTGCCGTGGCTGTTTCCCTTTTTAGACTTTTTTTTGTTTTGATCGTCGGTGAAATTGTATACTGGAGGCGCTGGCCATTTCCATTGGTGTTTTCTTTCGACGAATGAAAATGCCAACCAATAGAAACTTTGGCGCGGGCAGCGAATGAAAATGGAGAGAGGCAAGGATAAAAGAGGGTTTCTTTGCCAAAAGGCAGATTCAATCTGAGTCGCCCAGTGAGAGGACAGTCTTCAGTCGGGAGACCAGACCTTTGCCGGCACTTTCGAGAAAAGGTAAGCCATTTGTCATTATGACTTAGCGCCCCCCCCCCCCCTTTTTGTGTAGAAACTAACCTAGATTTCGCATGGGCCCTAAAGGGCTTTGAGTAACTTATAAGGAATGATAGGGTTCTTATATTTTGTCTCGCTAGAATAGATGGAGATCTAGGCTTTCCCCTTTATAAAGGCAAATTCGTAACTTCAGGTCACCTCTATCTAGATTACTATGTAAATAGCATATCTCGTCAGTATAGAAATGTTCCCAAATTTTAATTTATTTGAATAAATATCTAGTATATAACTTATATGGAGAAATTTTCTTGTTTCCTCTCATACATATTTCATTCTTTTGTTTTATGGTGCTACCCCCACATCTTATTATTATTACAAATTGTATTGGAATATAGATCTACCGACTCTGATGGAATGGAGTTGTGTATTGTACCTTATTGTGATACTTTAATACAGAAACAGCGGTAAAAACGATTTTTCCCGCCTTGAGGGTATCTCTTTGTCAGGTTTTAGTAATATTTGTATTTTCATATGGGGAATTTGCCCTTCTTCCACTGTTTAAATGAAATATTGTATGATTCTTACCTATTTGAAGGGAATGTTACTAATAATCAAGTCTTCTAATAATTGCTGGCCAACATACATTGTCGAACGTGCCTGCCAAAGAAGCCAGTTCTCCTGTCTGTGTTTCAGTATGTTCCATCATATCTACCATTATACTATTCGTTGATTTAAAATTAATAAGACCCATGTTGCCTTATACTCATTTGATTGTTCTCTTTATGATTTTATTGAAAACCTTTTGTTTTAGATATATTACAAATGTCAATGTCAATAGTATAAGTCTATAGATTTTGCTTGTCTCATAGCTTATTTTGCTAGGTTTTAGTATAATCTTTATAAATAGAGTCTTTCCATACATCCAGATAGTGACCTAATTCAACACATTTGTTGAGTCTTTGCTATAAAATCGGAACTAAAGGTGTACCTACACGTTTGATCATATTATTACTGGTAAAATCTGGACCTGGTACTTATTTGATATTTAAATTTGAAATAATATTTTCAACATCTTATATTTCTATAAAAAAATGTTAATTTGGTCTTATATTCAGGTTTATAGTTTTTTTTAAAATAATAACATGCTCATCTTTATCTGAGATCCCTTAAAGTTGTTGGATGATATCAGAGAATTTGAAACTATATGGGCTTGTCACTGACCCGAGTCCATTAATCTGTAGAGACGGCCAATAGACGGCGATCAATTCCAGCGTCTATTTTGATGGGAGAGCCGACCACTATTTTATAGATCATTTAAGTGCCGTGGCTTTTTCCCTCTTTAGACTTTGTTGTTTTGACAATACTATATGTTCTACATGTGGGAGAGGCCTTGTGATGATGTAGGGACATATGTCGATAGTGCGTAACGGGAGGAAACCAACATATACGATTGTATTGTTTTCTCTCTTTAAAAGAGAGAGTAAGTTTGATGAATTATGACAACATGAAAATAATTCTGTAA
The DNA here is from genome assembly GCA_030710605.1 of Cordylochernes scorpioides. Taxonomy (NCBI): domain Eukaryota; kingdom Metazoa; phylum Arthropoda; class Arachnida; order Pseudoscorpiones; family Chernetidae; genus Cordylochernes; species Cordylochernes scorpioides. The sequence goes on along the minus strand of CP092876.1, from coordinate 7,691,727 downwards.
TTCAAAATATTTAATTTTTATTTAAATTTATAAATATATAGTGTTGGAAAAAAGATTTAATAAAAAGAGAAAGATGTATATTTACATATCAAGAAAAAGAAGAAACAAGATAATCTTCTATTTGCATAACCATTTGTTTTTTGTATAAATATTTACATATTTTATTTGTTTTTAGACATATTTATAGAACGTGTGAGAGTTAATAAAGAGGTTGGTTTTGATAAGTGAATAGGCTCCAGATCTTCAATTAATGAAAGGATAACAACAAATTGGTAGCAGATTGCGGTTAAAGAGAAGTAAGTTCTAACAGGCTTAGCTTCTAACTAAAGTTTGAATTTATTTTTAGAAGTGAAATTGAAATAGAATTTAATAATCAAAATGGACGTGTTTAACAGCACGAAAATAGAATACTTGAATGATCAAAATTATGCTATTTGGAGCATGAGAATGGAAGCGTTACTTGAAGCAAAGCAACTTTTTGAGGTGATTGCTAATCAAACGCCAGTTAAAAATGAAAGGGATCCAACATCCATTAAAAACTTTGAAGATTGGAGCAGAAAAAATAACGAGACTCTAGGATATATAATTTTAAGTATGTCTCCTGAAATTGCCATAATCTACAAAGGAATAAAGAATGCCAGAGAAATTTGGAATTCATTGAGAGAAATATATGAAGGCGAAACAGAAGATAAGGCAATGAATCTTTTCTTGGAGCTTACTAAATTAAGGAAACACCACAATGAAAATATAGGAAATTACATAACTAGAGCTCAAGGACTATGCAGCCAAATATCACAGCTCGGGAAAGTCATATCTGAAAGAGAATTGGTTAGATATATTATTGAAGGACTCCCAGATAATTACTCTAGTGTCTCTACAGCTCTGGCCATGAACAGAAATATTTCCATCGGAAATTTGAGACAAATCCTTCTTGATTTCGAAAAAAAAACAAGATATTGAGTGCAACAATGCTTATAAAGCACAAGAAAGGAAAATATTCAAAAAGTGTTGGGGCACGTTTTTGTAACCATACCCCAACAGAAGGCGTATGTATAATCAAATCAAATGGATACATGGCTTCCCTCCCACATAGACTTACAGACCATTTTTTTGCCCAGAAACTTAGACACTTGGTGACACCAGACTTCCATGCTGAAAGCTAATGCCTGGTAAAGAAGAAGACATCCAGAGACATCCGAGCTGGAAACTGTTGTTTCATATGTACATATATTCCCCTCACCAAAAATTTAGGTAAAGGTGACCAGAAAAAAAAAAAGGGAGAAAAATGGAGAAGGAAGATCTCTAAAGACTGAAACTTATAAAATATCCTTCCAGAGAAAGGAAAGCATCACATTACAGTCCAGGTAAAAGGGGCCTGGGTCAATTTTAGCCAAGACGGGGGGGCGATATATATACCATCCCGAGAAAAAGGGAGGGTTGTATTTCAACCCATGTGGAAAGACGGGGGGAGGGAGTCTGAAATCTTACACTACCACAGGGGTTGTTTCTCTCTTTAGATTTTTTTTGTTTTGGTAATACTATATGTTCTATTTTGAAGGGGAGAGGCCTGGGGCGTCTATGAAATTGATACTGGAGCCGTTGGCCATTTTGATTGGTGTTTCTTTCGGCGAATGAAAATGGAGAATGAGATGATATAAAAGAAGGTTCTTTGCCAAAAGGCGGGATTCGATCGGAGTCGCTCAGTGAGAAGGACGATTTTTAGACGGGCCTGAGACGTAGAGGAGACCAGACCTTGCCGCCGCTTTCGAGAGAAGGTAAGCCCCTTGCCATTATGGCTTAGCCCCCCCTTTTATTTTTCGAACAGAAGCTAATCTATTTAGATTCTGAATGGGCCCTAAAGGGCTTTAAGTGACTTAAAAAGGAGTGTTAGGGTTCGTATATTTTGTCCCGCTAGAATAGATGGAGATCTAGGTTCCCCCCCCCCCCTTTTGTGTAGTAGCCAACCTAGATTTCGCATGGGCCCTAAAGGGCTATAAAGTAACTTCAGGTCACCTCTACCTAAATTTTACTATGTAAATAGCATATCTCGTCAGTTTAGACATGTTCCCAAATTTTAAGATATTTAAATAAATATCTAGAGAAATTTTCTTGTCTCTTCTGTTACCTATTTCATACATAACTTGCCTTATGGTGCTATTCCAATTGTTTAAATGAAATGTTGTATGTTTATCACCTATTTGAAGGGAATGTTACTAATAATCAAGTCTCCCATAAATTACCGGCCACATACATTGCCGCGAGTGTCTGTGTTTCAGTGTTTTATAGATTGCCCAATTTAATAACGATCTCGTGGGTTATCTGATGAAATTGTATAATAGTGTCGCAGCTGTTTCCATCTTTAGACCATTGTACTGACAATATTATATGCTCAATCCTTGCTTTAGCTCAACTCTTAATCAATTATAGAGTTTTTCCCCCCTTTTCTTTTTTATTTATTTTTATTTATCCTGTTTGCACAAATTGTATTACATGTGATGATGTAAAGACATATGCCGATAGTGCATCACTGACAACTGTGCTGCTATTATACAACATTAAGGTCTTGCTGTGGGTTATATACATGGGGTTGTTGGCCTAAATTGCTATATATATATATATATATATACTTAAGTAAGGAGACTTTAATAAGTCACATCGTGTAACCTCCCTTTTCATCTATCCAAACCGGGAACACATCAATGTCGCCCGCCGCGGGGCTCGAATTTAGTATATGTTTCTTCCCCTATACTTTAGAAATATATACCTAATGAAAAGCCATACTATTTTTAAGTATTGGTGAAGTAGTCCACGCATCCTGAGATTAACAGTCTATTATAAATCGTGAATTTTAATTTATGCTTTCCGTTTCACGGGCATTTTATCAGGCAATGAAAGTTATGTTGAGGCGGTGTATACCGCATCTCTCGCCGCTGTCTTTTACGATTCACATTGTTTGTGGCAAAACCTTAATATTATCATTGATTTCTGATATCAAAGTAAAACGTCTATGGGGCTATTTTCTATTAATGCTATTGTGTTTTCTGAATAATAGAAAATCAATTATAAGCCTTTGATATTTGCTGTTTATGTTATTGTAATGTATTCTAGGTTCTCCTAATGCGAAAGTGTGACCTGTTCCTTTGCAGTATTGGAAAATTAGAGACCTATTGTCTTGATTAATAACGTTGCGTCTATTGCAACCGACCTTTTTTTTTTTTTTTTTCATGATGCCGCCAACTGCATATGATCTTAAATATCCTGTATACACTCTGACAAGGGAAGGTTATCCTGAATTGACAAATGTACAATTTTTGTCTTTAGTAGAGATTTCCAAGACTCTATTTCTGAAACATTTTTTTTAGATGAAGACAAATAAAACCATCTTGATAGTATTGAATTTTTACAGTAAATATTTGCCAGCAGAAGGCATGATGAGATTACATGAAATTTAAACCAGTTATATGTTTAGTATGTTCCTTCAGTTGTAATTTGACACCGTCTTGAAATAAAGAAATTGGACGGTGCGCTATATCTTGATGCTGGATATTTCTGTGTCAGAAAGGTGTAGTTATTCTGTTTAATGAGAATTCCAATAATTATCGAAATTTAGCAGATTATCATTGGGGATTTGAACAACTGTCTTGAAAATTTTTGAACAGCCTGAGTAGATAAAGGAATCCTGGAGTTAGAGTGGAGAATTAGTAGTACAGACTGACCACTCGACGCAGATAACTCTAGAGAACAATTATTGTGTTAATCCGCCGTAGACAAGAAGAACATTGATCCTCAGGATATTCGATAGGCAGAATTTTGAGAATTGATAAGGTCATGGTTAAAGTTAACACAGGCATATGGGAGTAAAGACAGTGATTTAAACAAGATAAGAGGCAGCCTTGTGTCTTAAAAACTTTCAGTGGAAGCAGATGCCACTGCAAATATTCAGGTCTAATAATTTCCAAATTTGAAGTCATGCATGACGGGTTAGCACGGGATTGACGCCTGGACGGGCTTTTCACTGGGATTAATCGAGCTTGCGAAAGAACTAGAAGAAGTGTGACATGTCACGCCACTGTACTAAGATAATAATTGAGAAGATTTATGTTGAGCCAACTGAAATTAGTAAAGAATTAAGAGATTAAGGTCTTATTCTTTGAGTTTTACACTAATTTCAATTACGCGATATGGACGGCGTTATAAGTTGGGTGGAAATGGTTCGGCCGCAATGGGATGGTCTCCTGGAGATGGTACGATCAAATAATACTTATTGAATGCCGGGCGGGATCGCATAAAGCATTAAACGATATCGAGAAATGCTTAAAGAAACACCCTAGAAGATTGGGGATCGACAAAATGACGACATGGAAAATGCTCAACATTGTACATTGGCAGCAAAATGATATCTTGCTATTGTATGGACGACCACTCCTTCCTGAAATGTGCAGCGGATGTTAGTCCCAGAATTAGGTCCTTGAGGCGACACTTTCCTGTGCAGATGACATAAAGACGCATGACAAAACAGCACATGAGCATTTAAACTAACTTCAATTCCTGCCATTAATTAATTTAGTTGACCAATAGCTATAGAACCGCTGGAGACCTCCATACCCTGTGTGAATATTTTTGAGAAATGAGCGATTCAATTCTATGAGCCATGAGGTATCCTGTAAGATCGGAGTTGTACCCCATTCAAATTTTTTTTAATAGTAGCCAGTGCGAGATATTTCCAGGATTTTTTTTTCTAACTGTCATATAATTCGAAAACTAGAAAACTACACCATTTTAATACAGTTTACGTTTAGCACCCATGTGGACTCAATATGACCATTGAATGAAAAAAAATCGAAGACTAATGAGCGAGCCAACCTAGAGAGAACGAGTTTAATAGGCTTACAATCAATAGTTGAAGCAAACTATTCGCACAAATTTGTTATGTTCTCTCTCTAAATGATCTATGACATTATAGGTTTTCTTAACAAGGTAACTACCCCGCCGAGTGTATATGGAGTTATAAAGCTTAAAGGTCATAGGCTGTTGGAATAATATTACACTAGTAATAATTAATAGTCCAAAATTATGAGTGATAATAGATCGGGATCCAGATCCCGATGACGGGTTTCGAAGAAACACCAGAGGGATGAAAAGGCAGTGAAATGTGTAGAAAATGATGGAAGAGAGATGAGAGAGAGGTGATGAAAGAGGTGTTGAAAGTGATAAAATGAGTGAGAAAGCGTTGAATGTTGATGAGAAAGAGATAGAGAGATGCAGAAAGATGTTGAAAGAGAAAGAATTGGAAAGGGTTGGATAAAGAGTTTTGTAAATAGTAGATAAAGGTTGATAGAAGAAAGTACATTTAATGTATAAAGCGTAGCTGTCGACCGCAATATCGCCTCGATAGAACTATCTCTTTTAAAATAAGACATATTATGCACTGGGGGTTTGTGTAAGCTGATTTACATAAGTTTCAGCGATTGTATACACTATTTAATATAGATAGGTATTTATTAATTACAATATTAGGTTATATATTAAATAGCAAATAGGTCTTAGTGTTATGGTGAACTTTAAACAGTTTGCAGTTTTTTTTTTTTTTAACATGTGTTCTAGTGCTAAGTGTTGAAAGGAGCTTTAACACCATGTTTCAGGGTTTGTGTGTTATTTGTCTCAACCTTGTCTTTGTGCAGAATACCGTCTCACAACCTTACTGTAGTGTTTGTTGCCATCTTTAAAGATCATTCACAATTTGTTTTAATATTAGTGTGTCATTTAGAGAAAATTGTCACAACCTTATCCTTGTATAGAACACCGTTTTTTACACCGTTTTATTTAATAAGTTATATGAGAGATTTTAGATATAGTATAAGAGTTACTATTTACATGAGCCAAATCGACCCAATAGCTAGAGCAAGAGGGGGGAACTCAGATATTTCCTCCTTTCACGTGACGCGACTGTTCACCCCGACCGGTCGTGCCAGATAAGAGGGAATACCAGGAAACTCTGTCCTCCTTGCACTTCGGGTTTTGTGATAGGGCTCCATGCTCGCTACAAGGACTACATCTTGGGTTTTCGTGTTCTCCTAGTGTAGAATTGGCTCAGCCTCATTTTTAGTATAGTATATAATTAAGAGTTGTCTCACAACCTTGTTTTAATATGACACACCGTTTTGAAGAGCTTGTACAACCTGTCAGGATATGATTTAGGAAAATTTTAGTTTCTTTTTATTGTTATGTTACAATTTTATCCAACAAGGGGTGACAACCAGAGCGAACTCAGAAGTAATGAGACGAGAGGAAGTTGACAGAGTTAGTGTGAACAGTTTAACTTTACGCAGGTCTACAAGGGTGAAAAGGCCCACACAGTGTAAATTCTGCTTAGACTGTCGCCTCTAACTAGGATTTTGGAGTGTGTACGGAGAATCAGCTCGATAGAATGAGAAGTTTAGAGATTTCAACCTTTTTTTTTTTAAAACCTTTTTTTTTTTTAAAGTAGAGCTTCATTAGGATTCCTTTTTTTTTTTTAATACAAACTATTTCTTGTTAAAACCCGAGTTTCAAAGACCAATGAGAATAATGTATACCATTGTGAATTAACTATTTAGTGTAAATATGAAATTTTAGTTATTATCAGGAGTAATAGGTGAAGGAAGGTGTAGGAAATCACAACTTAGAGGGGGGCTATGTCTAAAACAACAAACCTAATAGGCATCCTATGGCTTGTGTTGGGTAATTCAGAAACCCTATAATCCCTGGCCTTCAGGTAGTAGCTTTGAAATAGGTTTCTAATGAGGACATGAAAGGTCAATCTTTCAGAGTAAAGTTGTGAAGTGTAGGGACCCTAAGCCAGGGGTAGAAGTTAAGTAGGCCCAGATCGTAGTCGATCCTCGGAAAAGCACTTGAGAATGTTAGTGTTGGGTAGTGAATCGTAAACCCTATAAATCCATCTTTCAATAGAGTGTTGAGGTCGGACTACTGCAAAGGGGACAGACGCAAGGTGAAGTAGGAAGAAAGTGACTTCACCCACGGTGGCTAGGGGAGTGACTCAATCCCGCTTTTATGAGGTGTCACGTTTAATGGTCCTTTATTCGCCATTATAATTTGTGTGTGTCTTTATAGAATTGTCGTGAAAAATCGCTTAGTGTCAAGGCAAGGGCAGTTTTTGAAGTTACACTGATTTTTTTTTAGGTAGGTTAGCTTCCAGATTATTTAGAATTGTTAACAATTATTGTTAACAATCATTTATCGAGTATAAAGTATTAGTATATATAGAGCTTGTACAGAGGCATTTCTTTTGAGTAACATAGGGCTTTAGTTCCCAATTTGTTTTAGTTTTATTATTTTATTTGATTTCACATTGTGTCCTGAAATATGTTATTATTTGTTAGGATCTATTGATATTGATAAACGAGTATTTTGGCCTTTGTAGCAGCTTTTAACTTTAGTATGAGTGCATTCCGCGAATGATAGGGGGGAGGGTGTATGAAAGAATTGGAATAATGAATGTGTAGAAGGTTAAAAACTATTATACTGTGAGCCCAAATTACATTAGATTAGGATTAAGGACTTTAATAGGATCGATTTTATTTTATTTTATTTTTTATTTCGAATTTTGTTAGGACCGAGAAGCCTCAAACAGGACAACTACAACTCTATCTAGTTAGAAAATATTCGCTCCCTTTTGTTAGGTCCCTCGTTAGGGGGTATAATTTTCCTTTGATTTTCTTTTATCTTAGCTTAGCTTGAATTCTAAGGATTGTGGATAAATGATCCCTATCCCGACCCTCAGACTTGGAGATAGTGGAAGGCAAGGATCAAGCCGAATTTCCCACTCAACTCCTCCTCGCAAGAGGAAACGAAGAGGTATAGATTGAATTTTATGCAGGATGGGGGATTTGTTTTAGCCATGCCGTATAGCCTGGGGTATAACGGCGCGACCTTGGGTGACCGATCTGACACCGTAATTTCGACGCTTTTAGCGTGGCTGGAGCGAGGGTGTTGCAGACGGGAGGTCCTGTAAGATTGGCATGTAGGCAGAGATTGCCCAGTTATTCTAGACGAAGTGTTCCCGTCTATTGAATTTTTTTTTTTGGTACCAGTTTGATCCCCCATAGCTAGCGGAAGTTTCTTCTAATAAAGGATTCGCCCTGCCATACGTTTTGTTGGAATGAATTCGAGCATAAGACCGATTCGAGAGACAGAATAAGTAATTATTAGGACCTTCAACGAGTTTAGACTCGTTCCATGTTAGGATAAGATTTTAAAGTATTAGTTAACTATAAGGACCGCGAACGAGACACCAGAACGAGCCAATGAGTCAAAGTTTTAGAAGTGTTGTATTGAGGACAGTAGAATTAAGAGCAGTTATACAGGGAGTAGAATTCTGAAGGAATTTGTAAAAAGAACCAAAATTTCAGATTGATAAAACTCAAATTTATAAGATGTAGATTTGTAGGATTCAGGTCAATGAATAGAGGGTATATTAGTAGATGAAAGTAATATGAATTTCTTGGAAGGGGGAGGTAGCTGAACTGTACACACCCCAGAGACAAGGTAAACGGAGCCACAAACAAAATAGTAGAAATTGATTAGTCGCTCTGCCAAAACAGAAAAGAAATTCTCTTCATACGGTTGTCACCCTAGATTTAAATGGACTGTGTAGTTTAATAGAGGTCTGGGCTATGTTCCATTTGACCAAGATTCTAAATGACGTTCCCATCTGGGTTGAGAGAGTATTGCAATTTGAGGAATCTAACACACAAGAGAGAACCCACCCTCCAGTAGGATCGGGATAGACGAATATTACCCAGTGACCAACTCGTGATTCCAGACTGGATAAGATTGAAACTTAACTGAGATACTAAACCTTGAACCTTCAGCGCACAAATATATATTATGTTTACATTTTCTTTTTCAATATGCTATTATTTTTATATCATATATATTATATTATAGTCATATACTATTCATTTCAACAATTTTATTTTGACATTCATGATATTAATATTTATATTAAATATTTAATTATATATATTTTGTCACCATATATAATCTTGTAGTAGTTTTCTTTTGTCATCTATCATGGGATGATTTTTATCACTTATAACTTAACATATTTAATCACTATCTACATGATATGTTTTACTTCAATATATATAGTATACTCATCATATAACATGGAAGGATTCATTTTATCATTACATATTTCGTGCCTTATTTAATGATTACTTACATAATTTGTTTTCTGTAATTTTTATTTAGCAAAAGTCATCATGTCATAGGCTAATCATTATGTATCAAGATATTTCTTTCAGCTAACTATAATTATCCTTTCCTTTGATTGTATATGTATAACTATACCACACGAATGTCTTGATTGGTACTTAAATAAAGATGCTGGCATGTTTTAGGAGTTGGACTAGTCAGTTATTTCTAAACGACTTCTTGGCGCCCAAATTTTTATATATAATATGTAATAGGGAAATGCTCTAACTGTATTGTTAGCAGAAAGAAGGTAGCAATGAATCCAGCACCACAAGAGGCAAGGATGGGGTTGAGAGGACTTACCACAAGGAGGGCCTACTCCTCAAGGCCAAAGAAGAAAGTGGAAGGGTGGTATATATACCCATGAATGGTAAGACAGATGACCTTGCTTACTTCCATACATATGATATGACTGTCCCCCATAACCTATGTTGATAACAGTGTGCTGACAGAATAATAACACATAAAAACCCCTTTGCCAGGATGCACAATGCCCACTAATGTTCGGAATAATAAACATCTAGAATAGCATACCATCATTTTGATTAGCCTTATCTTCCCTATAGGTTTCGGTACACCTGACTTCACCTAGTAATGGAAAATGCATTTTGCTAGAAATGGGCCTGCTTTCATAGTAACTGATGAAAGGCAGATGAATAATGAATAGCACAAACGCATTTGTCCATTACTTGGCAGGGGGAGGATTGTTGGGGCACGTTTTTGTAACCATACCCCAACAGAAGGCGTATGTATAATCAAATCAAATGGATACATGGCTTCCCTCCCACATAGACTTACAGACCATTTTTTTGCCCAGAAACTTAGACACTTGGTGACACCAGACTTCCATGCTGAAAGCTGATGCCTGGTAAAGAAGAAGACATCCAGAGACATCCGAGCTGGAAACTGTTGTTTCATATGTACATATATTCCCCTCACCAAAAATTTAGGTAAAGGTGACCAGAAAAAAAAAAAGGGAGAAAAATGGAGAAGGAAGATCTCTAAAGACTGAAACTTATAAAATATCCTTCCAGAGAAAGGAAAGCATCACATTACAGTCCAGGTAAAAAGGGCCTGGGTCAATTTTAGCCAAGACGGGGGGGCGATATATATACCATCCCGAGAAAAAGGGAGGGTTGTATTTCAACCCATGTGGAAAGACGGGGGGAGGGAGTCTGAAATCTTACACTACCACAGGGGTTGTTTCTCTCTTTAGATTTTTTTTGTTTTGGTAATACTATATGTTCTATTTTGAAGGGGAGAGGCCTGGGGCGTCTATGAAATTGATACTGGAGCCGTTGGCCATTTTGATTGGTGTTTCTTTCGGCGAATGAAAATGGAGAATGAGATGATATAAAAGAAGGTTCTTTGCCAAAAGGCGGGATTCGATCGGAGTCGCTCAGTGAGAAGGACGATTTTTAGACGGGCCTGAGACGTAGAGGAGACCAGACCTTGCCGCCGCTTTCGAGAGAAGGTAAGCCCCTTGCCATTATGGCTTAGCCCCCCCTTTTATTTTTCGAACAGAAGCTAATCTATTTAGATTCTGAATGGGCCCTAAAGGGCTTTAAGTGACTTAAAAAGGAGTGTTAGGGTTCGTATATTTTGTCCCGCTAGAATAGATGGAGATCTAGGTTCCCCCCCCCCCCTTTTGTGTAGTAGCCAACCTAGATTTCGCATGGGCCCTAAAGGGCTATAAAGTAACTTCAGGTCACCTCTACCTAAATTTTACTATGTAAATAGCATATCTCGTCAGTTTAGACATGTTCCCAAATTTTAAGATATTTAAATAAATATCTAGAGAAATTTTCTTGTCTCTTCTGTTACCTATTTCATACATAACTTGCCTTATGGTGCTATTCCAATTGTTTAAATGAAATGTTGTATGTTTATCACCTATTTGAAGGGAATGTTACTAATAATCAAGTCTCCCATAAATTACCGGCCACATACATTGCCGCGAGTGTCTGTGTTTCAGTGTTTTATAGATTGCCCAATTTAATAACGATCTCGTGGGTTATCTGATGAAATTGTATAATAGTGTCGCAGCTGTTTCCATCTTTAGACCATTGTACTGACAATATTATATGCTCAATCCTTGCTTTAGCTCAACTCTTAATCAATTATAGAGTTTTTCCCCCCTTTTCTTTTTTATTTATTTTTATTTATCCTGTTTGCACAAATTGTATTACATGTGATGATGTAAAGACATATGCCGATAGTGCATCACTGACAACTGTGCTGCTATTATACAACATTAAGGTCTTGCTGTGGGTTATATACATGGGGTTGTTGGCCTGAATTGCTATATATATATATATATATACTTAAGTAAGGAGACTTTAATAAGTCACATCGTGTAACCTCCCTTTTCATCTATCCAAACCGGGAACACATCAAAAGTGTTATATATGCCATAAACCTGGCCATCTCCAAAGCCAATGTTGGCATAATCCCGAAAATAAGAAGACTTCGAATGGATATAATAGTAACAGAACAAAAGGAATTCCATTTTCACCAAAAAATAGAGAAGAAGCTCATTTGTCAGAGACTCAAGGACATTCATCTAATGCAAAAAGAGAATTTGCACTTAATGCAGAACTGGGCTTGGAGCAGTCCCGTAAGGTGATGGAAGAAACGGAGTCCCAGACCCAAGAGCTACAGACACAAGTTACCACTCTCAAGGCCAGGATCTCGGTGCATGAACAGGAGAAGGAAAGTCTTATGGACAGACTGAAGAATTCAGAGACCACCCTGAGACACCTGGAAGAACAGAACATGGAACTGTGCAAAGGGGAGGTGCTAAGGAGACAGAGAGAACAGCACGAAGCCCTGGAAACAGGACTGAAGCAGCGTACCATTGACGAACTATAGAGAAATAAAGAACAACTAGACCAACAGGTTAAAACATTAATTGATGAAAATGTCAAGACAAAAGCATATTTGCTCCAACAAATTGAGCAAGATAAAAGGAAGATTGAAGATTTGCAATTTCGTCTTGAAGAAGAAGCCCTACTTCGTATGGAAACCTCTGATTCTAGAGTAGCTCAACTTCAAGAAGAAACTTTTCAGAAAGATGAGCAAATTGCCCAATTGCAATCACAGTTGGAACATTATCGTAAAGAAAGCACTACTCTCTTAGAAAAATTGAGAAGTTCGCAACGTGATTATAATATTCTTCAGGATGACTTGGTCAAAGAGACCAAATACATAGATGTTGAAAAACTTAAAGAAAGTCATCAAGTGACCTTAATAGGTTTAAAAAGGAATTTTTCTGAAACTGAAAAAGGCTATATAGTTAAACTGGAAGAATTGGAGAACCAACTAAAAAGCCTCGAAATGGAAAAAATCAATGTAGATTCTAAGGTTGCTAATTTAGATCCTCTAGAAGTACAAAGTACAGGACAAAAGATTCGAGAGAAGAGAGGTAGAAATAACGGCACTTCAGCATTAGCAAAAGTTGTTGCAAGAATTCGTATAGATGACGACGGGGAGAACGAAAGTGAAACAGCTCAAGTTGATAAAAATTCTGTTATAGAAACGGAAAGTGCAGAGTCTCTTACGAAAGAAGGCGCTGATCAAGTAGGGATTTCAGATAATGAGACTGAATCCATTGATGATATTGAGGAAAGAGTTGTCAGAGAAATTGGTGGAAGCAGGACAAACTGGAGATACGGAATTTAAGATAAAGGATAATTATAAAGAAATTATTAAAATCTCCAAAATCCAAAATAAATTAGAGAAGCCTGAATATTTGCAAGAGGAAAGGGGGAAAAAGAGAAAAAAGAAAAAATCTTTTTATTAAATAAGGGGGGAATTGTTGGAAAAAAGATTTAATAAAAAGAGAAAGATGTATATTTACATATCAAGAAAAAGAAGAAACAAGATAATCTTCTATTTGCATAACCATTTGTTTTTTGTATAAATATTTACATATTTTATTTGTTTTTTAAACATATATATATAGAACGTGTGAGAGTTAATAAAGAGGTTGGTTTTGATAAGTGAATAGGCTCCAGATCTTCAATTAATGAAAGGATAACAACATATAGGTTTTTAACTTTTAATTAGACATTTTAAATTTATATTTAGAAATTTTTCATTTTAATTTAGACACTTTCACTTTATTCAGATATTTTAAATTTTAATTTAGACATTTTTCATTTCAATTTCAAAAGTGTCTAAATTAAAATGAAAAATGTCTAAATATAAATTTAAAATGTCTAATTAAAAGTTAAAAACCTATATATCGAATTGTTAAAAAAAAAAAAATCATTTGAAGGTCAAAAATAAAAAAAGAAATGGGGCGTGGTATTGGTGGAATGTTCGGCAACTCTGACATCCTCCTATTTGCTTTGCCTAAAAAAGATAACTTCCTGTTTACATAAAATTTTATAAATTGGTGACTATAACAAAGAAATTAAAATTTTAAAATAATTTAATGGTACATTGAAAATTCAAGATGAGTGATTTTCTATGGAGTTTGAAAAATGGTGAATTGGAGCAAGTTAGGGAACATGTCGAGAGTAAAAAAGTTGATGTTAACTCATCCATAGACGGACGTTTACCGATTCATTATGCGGCTGACTACGGACAAGCAGAAGTTGTTAATTACCTTATTGAAAAGGGAGCAGACGTCAATGCTCAAGATAAATATGGAATAACTGCACTTTTGGCAGCTATTTGGGAAGGGCATACCAAATGTGTAAAGCTCATGATTGAAAAAGGTGCAAAGAAAACTGGATTGACACCTGATGGTACGAGTTACATCGATAGCACTGATAAAGAAGAAATCAAAGAACTTTTAAAATAAATCTCAACAACCCTAGTCACGTCACTGGATCAAGTTCTCAAAAAGAAATCCCTTCTACCTTTCTTATAGCAAAACAAAAAAAAATTAAAAAATTTAAAACACAGGTAGACATCTTTATATACCTATATAAAATTTTATAAAAATAACTAAAAAACCCATTCAAATTAATACGAATTGATTTGACTACTGTGTAGTTTGATTTTAAAAAAAAGTAGAAATTGTTTCTTTGTTATATTTAGTTTTAACTATATATTTTCATAAATATAATGTAGACATGAACGTTGATATCTCTTAATTAAAAAAAAACTCATTATTTTAATTGCAAAAGATTTTAACAAACTAAATAATTATTCTAAAATATCATTTATACATTAAAGCTCTAACATAGCATTTTCCAAAAAATAACAATATAAATGTATAAATAAAATTTACCTCAAACACAAAACAGAAAATATAAAATAATAATAATAATAATGAACATGATGAAACATGCTTATGATTTATTCTTTTGAACTTCAATTAAATGAAAACAAGCAATTTAAAAATAAATTGACAGCTATCAAAATCATGTCTACTATATTTTTATGAAATATTTCCAAACTTTTAAAAAATATCTTTTAACCATTGTAATATTTTAAGAATTTTATATTAAGAATAATGGTTTTGAGTGTATAAACTAAAGGTATACAAAATATTTTTCTTTTTTAATATAGTGATATTTATATATATAAAATATATATTTATTGATTTTTTTTTTCTAATTGTGCATATATAAATATTTATCATTGGGGTAAGCTGCCTTTTTATTTTATTTTTTCAAGGTCTTAAACATGGTGTCTATATAGATTTTATTGGATATTTTATTTTGGTCAAATTTTAATATATCTTTAACCAAAGATTTATTATTATGAAACTCTATATATTATATCAAATATCACTATTTTGATCTATATTGTATGGATTTCTCATTTATTATTGACTTTTTTTTTTCTTTTGGATAGTGTTCTTTGATCTTTTGAAAATAAATTATGCAAAATTTTTTTAACTCTGTTGTTTTTTTGTTTTCTTTTTATATACTACACAATCAAAATTTATGGATGTTTGCTTTTTGACTTGTACCCTATTTAATGTCTTCTTCTTTCTTATCTCCACTCAATCACACTAAGGTATCAAGCTTGTAAAGCTTGAGACTTTTGATGGTGTCTGCTGGGGAAGAGTAGAGCTCATTAATGGACGAGTCAATAATGTGTTTTGGGGTTGCAGGTTGACACTTAGTACATAGTGGGAAAAACCTTGCAACCCTTCTGGAAAGTCATTGTCCGTAGATGACCAGACTTAAGTTCACCCCCTATTTAATGTGAATTCTAACAGATGACAATCTTCAAAAGACACGTATACTTTGCTCTTCTGTATTTTATTTCAAATACAGTCGAACCTCTTTAATTCAACACCCCAAGGGATCAGAGCTTTCGGTTGAATTAAAGGAAGTGTTGAATTAAGGTGAGATGATTAGGTAATCATCTAACTTGCTAAAATAATATATTTTTTTAAATAGCCTTGTAATATAAATTAATGATATTAATTGAAACCATTGTGTGTTTTTATTTTATTTTCATGATTAACTTTTAGTATCAGGGACAAAATGGCATTAATACATATTTTAGAAACAAAAATAATTGTAACAAATAAATTTACTGGCAATGTGTTTCTTTTCAGTAATATAATCAAATATTAACTCTACAGACATTAAAATATTAAATATAATATATTAAATAATATTTTATTCTAATTGAAAAATATAGCAGTTGAAAGGAAATAAATATGTTAAATAAAAAGAAAATTAAAAAATATATATATTATTTAAAAATTATCATGAAGATCTTTTAAAAAATTCCTTTATAGATGTCTGTTTTTGCACTGAAATCCTATTCAGGATGTATTCCAGACGGTCATTTTGAAAAAACATGCATGTCTTTCTTCTTCTAAAATGTTTTTTTAATAAATAAATTTTAATGTATTAAAGTCATCCACTGCTGCTGCAGGTATTATTGATTTTGTGTTTAAATCTTTTATAATAACACAGAAATGGAATATTGAAATAAAATGTTATCATAATCATTGTGGCTACATTTTATAAAGATTTATTTATTTAAAAATAAATTATTTATAAATTTAAAAATAGCTAAAATATTTCAATGTTAAAAATAAAAATTATTATTAGTTAGCGCATGATGCCGAATTTCCCGCGTAAAAAAACAACGATAACATCCGCGAAATTGTGCAACGGCACTGCAAAGTGAAACTTAAACTAACCAGAAACCAAAAGTGCGCAGGCGCGATCCGATCGGCGCCCGCCGTAATACCGTTTAGCGGTAAAGTTGCATGTAAAATAACATTCAACTGTCGAAATTCGAATTTTAAAATGGTCGAACTATCGGAACTGTCGTATTATCGATACTGTCGAATTACGGTTTGTTATTTGATAGGCCGGAGGTCGGGACATCGGAACATGGTCGAATTATCGCCGAGTGTCGAATTGGGGTGTGTCGAATTAACGAGGTTATACTGTATAGCAGAATGTTAACCTCTCTGAAACACCTTATATATATATTGTTTATATATGCGGGGGATTAGCAGCCGCTTAAGCTAGGCCTAAATTGTCCAAGAAGAACCAAAAATCATGTGCACTGTTTGCGCCAATATTTCTGACACGATATTGTGACACTTTTAAGCACAGTGCACATATGCTAACTACACCCGCTGTGCCTCATGTGTCAGAGTATTGTATTCTTCTTCTTTCTTATCTCCACTCAATCATATTAGGGTATCAAGCTTGTAAAGCTTGAGACCTGACAACCATCATGACTGGGTGAGGTAGAATGCGTCTGCCTTTGTCATTAAGATTGGGAGCACTACTCAGTGGCAGGTCGACTTAGCTCCAAAAGAAATAGCCGCCTCTGACATGAGGAACAGACGCCATGTGCAGCCGCTCCTAACATGGAGTACAAACGCTGCTCATCCTGTATCCCTGGATTAGGAGCCCTTACAGGGTACTATCAGCCGGGCCAGCTGAGCCCAGGTTTTTTAGTGAGATTGTTACTTCTCCCCCTACTCCTTTTTCATCCGGGGTTGGGACCGGCAAAGGCGGAGTTGTAACATTTGTAACAAGGTAATAAGACTGTATCTATATGAATAAATAGTGTATGCTGTTTCCGTAACAACTCATTCAGAACTTTTGTCTGATGATGGTAACAATGTTGTTAACGAAATGTCACACTATTTGGTTTTATTATCTTGTATTTTTTATTTAGCAATCTTCTCAAAATAATTCCTTTTCACATCTAAACACCTTATGTCATTTCATTTCTCAATTTTCATACCCATTTTCATCTTGGGAGTTTTCCTATCTTAGGATTTGATTTTTTAATGGGGAACCGTTTGTTTTTCTAATAATTTAGGTTTCTTAGGTATCTGACCCTATTCCAACTCGTTCATTTGTAAATTTATTTAAGTTCCTAAAGAATAACTATGTTGCATATCCTATATTAAGAGCATCATTAAATTTGCATAAGAAAGAATAGTTTTTAGGTTTATTGTAATCAATTTTATTCAACCTGTATTGCGAGTGTATTTTTGTTTGAAACCAAATAGAAACTCCCAAGACAGGTTTTGCTGTATATACAGTAAAACTATCTCCCTGTAAAAGACAACACCTAGTTTCAGAACCAAAGTGATTTTATAGAGAGGTGTCCCTCTTACCAAAGAACAGAAAACGAATAAAAATTGTGATTTTTTCAATGATAACATCCTTTGTAGAGAGGTCTTTTGGAAGGAATGTTCTTTCATAGAGGTTCTACTGTATATACAGTAGAACAACTTCCATGAGAGGACACTCTTGCTAGAGAACACCTCTCTACAAAAGATAGTTTTCTTTGTCGAAATGACCATTTTTACTAATTAGCTGCTCTTTGGAAAGAAGGACACCTCTCTCTAAAGGACACTTTGGGTCTGTAACTAGGTGTTGTCTTTTACAGGGAGGTAGTTCTACTGTATATATATGTCCACCAGTAGGATCCTCCTTGTCAACAGCAGACTCCATCTTGGCTCCCCTGTCACCATCTTGCAGAATCATCCACACTCCTGGAAACAACTTTGTGCCTTGGGGGGTCGGTGGAAGGCTGGTTAAACCGTTTGGTTTTCAACCACTACGACCCGGGTTTGATTCCCGCATTGGACACTTTTTTCTGTTTAAAAAAAAAAATGCTCCAATGGCCCCCGATTCTTGCAAAAGTCCAACCCCACCAGCGAGTGCAAGTAACCAAACGGGGGCTCTGGCACATTTGTAAGTACAAAGTCGAACTGCTTTTCACGTGTGTAGACATGTGGTGCGCTTACAGTAAAAAAGCAGTCGCCAACTACCCACCATGATTATCATGGCCTGTACCATGTGTACTAGGGATAAGCAAAAAAAAAAAAAACTTTGTGCCTTATCATGAACTGAAGACCTTCTAAAAGTACTTTTCTTCCAGAACCCAATGACCACTAAAAATGAATCAAGCTGAAAATCTACCATAAAACCAGAGGCATTCTCATTAAAAAAACTGCTGTCAGTCATTAGCCATGGTTTGTTGTTGTTAGTGAAGTTCACTTTTGATGACTACACTCATGGACAAAACTGGAAGTTTAAAATCTGATGTTACCGGTTGTCCTATTTTTTGGAAGGAGACAGGCAATTTTGTTCACACTTGGGTTATCTCGTGTGTCTTCAATAAGGGTCACTGTGTATCAAATATTTTTCAGAGTTATTGTCTGAATCCCAATATACACATTTGTAAGTGCAAAGTCGAACTGCTTTTTTTACAGTAAAAGCAGTTACCTACTTCTACCCACCATGATTGCCCATCATGGCCTGTACCACATGTACTAGGGATAAGCAAAAAAAAAAACTACTTAATTTTTTAAATTTTCTTACTAACTATTTAAAAACATGCAGTGATATCTTTCTCATTCAATACTTTTATCTGATGATGGTAACAACGCTGTTACCAAAACATCACACACTATTTATTTGGTCTTATTACCTTGTGTTTCAAAGACCATTTATCTTAAGGTGTTAGTAGGTTTAAAAGGTATTAAGACCAACTAAATAGTGTGTGACATTTCTATTTTTTAAGATACATTAGCACGCCATCTGTTATGAAAATTCGAAACTATTATAGACACGTATGATTCTTTTAAAAATAAAATAATTTCTACTGTCCTTACTGTAATGGAAAAATTAATGGGAGGGCCCCTGGCTTATCAGTAGTGAACCCTCCCAGCGGTTTCGCCAGTTTAATCTACCATTTAAACTGGAGAAACCGCTGGGAGGGTTCACCACTGATGAGCCAGGCCCTCCCTTTAATTTTTCCATTACAGTAAGGACAGTAGAAATTATTTTATTGTTAAAAGAATCATACATGTCTATAATAGTTTCGAATTCTATTTTTTTATTTATTATTCCAAATTATACCTAATCACATGTGTTAGTAGGCCGGCCCTTTCACAATAGAAGAATCTCATTTCAAACAAAGTGAGAGAATTTATTTTACTATTAGGTTTGTTTTCCTGTTTCCCTTTCACCTCTCCCAAAGATCCTGTTTAGAACATCTAATGCAAGCCAAAATGTGTTCTGGAGCTGCGCTCAAAACTGGGCAACTCTGTGCTTCACTTCCATCAATAATTGACAATATGACCCAGAATAAGTATATTGCTACGGCGTTTTATGGTTTCCACAAGTCCATATCTCAGAAGAAGGCCAAGTGATACTCACTCCTCACTTTCTTACTGCTACTCTTTTTGATAAAGCACAATTTGGATTATAGATTATAATAAAAGAAAACAAGACCTAATCCAAATAATTTATTAGTGTGTGACGTTTCAGCAACAACATTGTCACCATCATCAGACAAAAGAATAAATGAGAAAACATGTTACAGCAGGTTCTTATATAGTCCTGTTATCAAGTGTTTAAACAAGATAACAGATAAGGAAAATAGTAAAATACTTTTTGTGTTGATTTCTTGCTTCCCTCTTTCTTTTTTTTTTTTTCTTTTCTTTTTTTTTTTTTTTCATTTTCTTCTTACTCTGTATATATCGTTATTTCCTTTGTCTCACTGCTCTGTTCTTATGCATACCTCTGGTGAATCCTGTATAGGGTCAGTGACCCTAAATAAAGGCTTTTTTTGTTTGTTTGTTTTGTTTTGTGTTCTGGAGCTGCAGGTGCCAAGCTACATTTTGGGCAAGTGGGGTAGATTTTGTTATTATTTTCTATCTTCAATGGCTTGAGATGGTCTGTTCTAAATCTTGTTGTTTGATGCTAGAGTAGAGTTAATTGCTAAAGATCGCAATTTTGGTGATAAAAAAAACTTTACTTTTTAGAGGATGACCTCTAATGGACTGCAGCGTGAAACCCTTATATGGAATATTGTATTAGTATTATAGTATATATATATAGTATTATAAAACAACATTTAAAGTTTCACCGCATAAGTTTCTT
The DNA here is from genome assembly GCA_030710605.1 of Cordylochernes scorpioides. NCBI lineage: Eukaryota > Metazoa > Arthropoda > Arachnida > Pseudoscorpiones > Chernetidae > Cordylochernes > Cordylochernes scorpioides. The sequence goes on along the minus strand of CP092876.1, from coordinate 7,671,124 downwards.
TTCTGTGAAAAATCAATATTTATTTCAAAGAGAAATATTTACTATTTCTAACTTTTTTTGGATGAAGTATGAAAGGGTGAAAATATGAAGAGTAATGGCAAACGGAAAAATAAAAGTGTCCAGGGGCAGGAACTTTTATTTTTCCGTTTGCCATTACTCTTCATATTTTCACCCTTTCATACTTCATCCAAAAAAAGTTAGAAATAGTAAATATTTCTCTTTGAAATAAATATTGATTTTTCACAGAAAAGAAACTTATGTGGTGAAACTTTAAATGTTGTTTTATAATCATACGCTGCAGTCCTTTATAATATATAGTATTATATTGAATCATAACAAAAAAAAGGGTAAACAATATATATGTGTAAAAACAAGGTAATAAGACCAAATCCAAATAAATAGTGTGTGACGTTTCAGTAACAACGCTGTTACCGAAACGTCACACACTATTTATTTAGATTTGGTCTTATTACCTTGTGTTTATAATCTATAATCCAAATTGTGTCTTATCTATATTTAAGTGTGAAAAATGGTACAAATGTGATATTGTACTGGGATAAGGTGCATAAATTATGAAAAAAAGGCATCTCCTTATTGCGCAACTGAAAGTTACTGATGGCTTGTGCCATCTATCGGAATAGAGAATAGTTGATATTTATTCCGATAGATGGCGCAAGCCATCAGCAACTTTCAGTTGCGCAATAAGGAAATGCCTTTTTTTCATAATCTATATATGTGTGTCAGTTGTTACCATAAAATATAACATTGATAAAAAAAAAGAAATGAGACACATTTGAAAAGCTCAATTTTTTAACTCAAGATAACAAGACCAAATAATTAATTTGCATGATGTTATGAAACACAAGGTAATAAGACAAATTCCAAATAAATGTATAGTGTGTTGTTTTGGTTAATAGTGTTAAACACAAGGTAATAAGACCAAATAAATCCAAATAAATAGTATGTAACGTTTCGGCAACAGTGTTGTTACCAAAACGTCACACACTATTTATTTGAATTTGGTCTTATTACCTTGTGTTTATAATCCAAATTGTGCCTTATAGGTTAAAAGTGTTGATAAAAGTACTGAATGAGAAAAAAATATCATGTTTTTAAATAAGCTGTACTACAAGATATAAGTCTGGTTATCTATGAACAATGACTTTCCAGAATGGTTGTAAGGTTTTCCCACTATGTACTAAGTGTCAACCTGTAACCCCAAACCACATCATTGACTCTATTGACTCATCTATTGATGATCTCTACTCAGCATCCTCAGCACAGACACAATCAACAAGTTCTACAGGCTTGATAGTTGTTCAGGAAGACCTTGTCTGGAGGAGAACTCTCTCAAGGTGGGGAAGCCTTCCTTGCTGAAGAAATTTGTACACATATATAACTATAAAGAGACAAGGGTCACCTCTCCCGTCAAAATAGATGTCAAAACCAGACGCCATCTATTGACCGTCGCCGCAACTAGCAACCTTGGGAAACAGCTTTGGTAAACTGAGAAGCGTCCACCTAGAGACCATGGTTTCGGGCTAAGCCCTTGTCAGTCTAGGGCGGACTTTATTCCATGAGATCCACACAGGATCTAATGGAATCTTGACAATCTGACAAAGAGGTGTTTAGCTGGCAAGGTGGCTGGGCCATATCTATGGCTAAAATAGATGGCGTCTAGTTTAGACGTCTATTTTGATGGGAGAGGCGACCCTTGTATCTTTAGATCAATTTCCTCCCGGCAAAATTTCCATCTATATATAACTATATATATATTCCCCTACATTTTATCTACCTTTTTTTTTTTTTTTACTATTTTATTTTATATTTTTCCACCTTTGTAACAATTGATTAGAAGAATCAATACAATTATTTTAATTGTCAACAATCAGCTACAGGCTTGATATCCTAATATGATTGTTGAGTGGAGATAAGAAAGAAGACTTGAAAAAAATAAGGAAATCAAGCTTCACACTTTCCTATAAGACAAAGAATAAAAATAAATCCTAATATTGATCAAATTCACATACACAACCCTGAAATCAATGTTTTTTTGAAGGTACAAAAAAAAAAAAGACACTAAAGTATGATAAGGTACAATTTGGATTTTAAATTAGAACTACAAGGTAATAGGACCAAATCCAAATGAACAAGTAGTGAGTGACATTTTAGTAACAGCGTTGTTACCATCATCAGACAAAAGTATTGAATGTAGTTCTAATCTATAATTGTGCCTTATCAATTTCACACTTTATAAGTTCTGGTAATATTGAAGGAGATACACTCAGAGCTCATATTTTGCATATGTCCTTATTTGCATATTCCGATCCTAAACCATACATCATTGAGAGGGTCTTGTCATAATGACATTCATTCTAACTGGCAAATGTTTCCATCAACCAATAATAAACAATAAGTTTACATACTGGACTATGTTCCTAAAAGAGGAACCTCTCCCTTTTAAAAATTCATTAAAACAATGTTCGTTTGGTTCCTTATCACTCCAGTACAGAATGTTAAGATAGTGATGAAGGATGTTTTAGTCATTTTAGAATGGTTTACACTGGTATAGTCTTTTATCTGATGATGGTAACAATGCTGTTACCAAAACATCACACATCAATTTATTTAGAAAGATTTGGTCTTATTACCTTGTAGTTCTATGAAACTAAAGTATTTCATTGCTTAAAGCAACCATTGAGCTAAAAAAACACTTTATGCTGATTAAGGTCATGTGACCATTGAGAACCAATCAGTGAGACAACAGGCACTATATTGGAGAATTTGTGTCCCTATTGTCATCAAACGCCAGACACTAACAACAATACAGTAGAACTTCTACTGAAAGGACACCTCTCTATATAGGACAGTTTTCAATGTTAAAATGATAATTTTACCTATTTAGCAACTCTCCGGTAAGAGGACACCTTCTATATAGGACAGTTTTCAATGTTAAAATGATAATTTTACCTATTTAGCAACTCTCCGGTAAGAGAACACCTTCTATAAAGGACAGTTTTCAATGCCAAAATGATCATTTTGACTATTTAGCAACTCTCCGGTAAGAGGACACCTTCTATAAAGGACAGTTTTCAATGCCAAAATGATCATTTTTACTATTTAGCAACTCTCCGGTAAGAGGACACCTTCTATAAAGGACAGTTTTCAAGGTTAAAATGATAATTTTACTATTTAGCAACTCTCCGGTAAGAGGACACCTTCTATAAAGGACAGTTTTCAATGCCAAAATGATCATTTTTACTATTTAGCAACTCTCCGGTAAGAGGACACCTCCCAGCCAACAGCTCAGTCACAGTTCAATGGCTTCCAGCTCACGTTGGAATTCCTGGTAATGAGCTGGCAGACTCTCTGGCAAAGGCTGGAGCTCTTGGCCTACCTGAAGCAAGAGAATCTACCATCCAACTAGACGAAAGAGACCTCCTCCGTACCATCAAAACCCAATGCCTGCAGGAATGGAAATCTGATGCTGCACATGACTGGTACAGAGCAGGAGGGACAAGCACCGATTCTGTCCTCCCAAGAGAACAACAGTCTTTGATTTCCAGACTTAAGTCTGGTCATCTACGGACAATGACTTTCCAGAATGGTTGCAGGGTTTTCCCACTATGTACTAAGTGCAATTCTCAGCCTGCAACCCCAAGACATATTATTGACTGTATTGACTCATCCATTGATGAGCTCTACTCTTCCCCGGCAGACACCATCAAGAATCTCAAGCTTTACAAGCTTGTTACCTTAGTGTGATTGAGTGGAGATAAGAAAGAAGAAGAGGACACCTCTCTGTAACGGACAGTTTTCAATGCCAAAATGATCATTTTTACTATTTAGCAACTCTTTGGTAAGAGGACACCTCTTATAAAGAACAATTTAGCATTACAGGGATGTGTGTGTAGTTGTACTGTATACAGATTAAGACTTATAGATTGGTAGAATTTTTACCTAAATGTTAGAAACACAAGTTAGAATTTAAGAAAAATGAGACTAGACACATTTCTAGATGAGGATACAATTATTATTTAATAATGACAATATGTAAATATTACTGCAAATAGATAAAAAAAAATACAATTTCTAATGATCTTTTTATATTCCTTTCTGGAAATCAATTTGAACATTATCGTTCAGAGTATCATTGAAGGCTTTTATTTTCTGTTTGTATTTCTCAGCAAGGACTTCATCCTTTGGTGTCCCTTCGCCACGTTTGTACATAAGATGGAGGTTGACGCATGCGGGCATATGATCTTTTTCACAAGCTTTCTTGGTGTACTCAAATGCCTTCTTCATATTATTGCCGAGGGGGGCAAAGGTGCCCATGTGGAGTAAGCTGAGATGGTAGCAAGATATTGAGTCCCCTAATTGGCATCCTTTTTCCAGGTATTTTGCGCCTTCTTGGTAGTCTTCTCTGAGCTGTACGAGTTTGTCTCGCGAGGTTAGCATGAGACCAGCATTGGTGCAGGACTTGTAGCAATCCTCTTCACAGCCTCGTCGAAACATTTCATGTGCTCTCTCCTTGTTTCTTTTACATCCTGCACAACAACATACATCTTGATTAGATACAATTTGGATTAAAGATTAGAAACAAAAGATAACACAATGTTAAATATCCAAATGAAATCTCTGTGATGTTTGGGTAACAGTAGGTTTTCCCACTATGTACTAAGTTTTGAAATATTTGAAATAAAATAATTATAAATCCAATACACCCCCCTATCCCCCGATTTAAACGGTACTTGTTTTACACGTTTTCGCTTTTACACGGTTTTCCAAATAAGTTTTTTTTTTTGTTTTTATCGCACTATACTAAATGCTACTGTGATTGAACACATGCGCTGTGTACACATCTCACGAGGAATCCCGAGCTTATGTGCTGACTACATATTTTAACCTGTCAATGCATTTTATTTCTGTGTACACCTATACTCCGATTTACACGTTTTTCTCAGGAACGTATCTACCGTGTAAATCAGGGGATAGGTGTATATGTATCTTTTTTTGAATATGTACAAAGTGTCAACCTGCAACCCCAAACCATATCATTGACTGTATTGACTCATCCATTGATGAACTCTACTCAGCATCCCCAGCAGACACCATCAACCAGCTCTGCAGGCTTGATATCCTGATATGATTGAGTGAAGATAAGAAAGAAGAAGAAGACTATTACAAAATAACGAGATCAAGCTTCACACTTTTCTATAAGACAGTACTGGTTCAGTACTTTTGCCGCTCCGCCTTTGCCGGTCCCAAGCCCGGATGAAAAAGGAGGAGGGTGAGCAATAACAAGCTCGCTAAAAAACCTGGGCTCAGCTGGCCCGGCTGATAGTATCCTGTAAGGGCTCCTAATCCAGGGATACAGGATGAGCAGCGTTTGTACTCCATGTTACGCCTGTTCCTCATGTCAGAGGCGGCCTTTTTTTTTTTTTTTTTAGCTAAGTCGGAATGCCACTGAGTAGTGCTCCCGGTCTTAATGACAAAGGCAGACACATTCTACTTCATCCAGTGTGGAGATAAGAAAGAAGATGACTTTCCTATAAGACAGTACTGGTTCAGTACTTTTTGACTGATGACAGTAACAACGATGTTACCCAAAGACATCGCAAACATTTCAATAATATGAAAGTATTAAGACACATATGTTTATTTTACATACATAAAACAAACTTCAGTTCTTACTGCAATGAAAAAATAATTGGGTGGCTTTGCTCATCAGTGGTCAACCCTTCCAGCGGTTTCGCCAATTTAATCTACCAGACTGCTTCTTAGATCTCTAATACACCTATCCCCCGATTTACACGGTACTTGTTTTACACGTTTTCCAAATACACGTTTTCCAAATAAGTTTTGTTTTTATCGCACTATACTAAATGCTACTGTGATTGAACACATGCGCTTTGTACACATCTCACGAGGAATCCCGAGCTTATGTGCTGACTTGCTGCACATGCACACTATGTCTGTATTTCTAATTAAAAAAAAAAATTAGTTTTCGATTTACACGTTTTTCTCAGGAACGTATCTATTGTGTAAATAGGGGGATAGGTGTACTGTATTGGACGATTCTGTTTATATATGTTACACTGAAGGGTGGAATCTTAGAAATGGTATTTAAGCAAACTATGGACATAAGCTTTTAGGACAGTAGAATTACATATTTACATCGAGTAAGGCTCTTCCTAAAACAATAAGGACAAAGCCAGTTAGGTATAAGTTAATATAACCCACCATCTATATATAGGACATTTTTTATTTTTTTTTGCTTATCCCTAGTACACGTGGTACAGGCCATGATAATCATGGTGGGTAGTTAGCGACTGCTTTTACTTTAAGCGCACCACATGTCTACACATGTGAAAAGCAGTTCGACTTTGCACTTATAAATGTGACAGATCCCTGTTTGGTTACTTGCACTTGCTGGTGGGGTTAAGACTTTTGCAAGAATCGGGGGCCATTGGAGCATTTTTTTTTTTTAGGAAATGAAATTATTAAATAGAAACATTTGTGATTTAATACTTTCATTTCCTATCTATAGATGGCGTGTTATTTCTTTATAAATTCATTAATTAGATTTGGTTTTATGTTACCTTATATAATAGAGCCTCTTTGAGAGGACACCTTTCTACAAATGAGTTTTCATTTGCAAAATTACCATTTTTACTATTTTTTACTCTCCGGTTAGAGGACATCTCTCCCTAAAGAACACTTTGGCTCTACAATTAGATGTTGTCCTTTACAGGGAGGTATTTCTACTGTGTAGCCAGACCTTGGTTAGCACAGAATAGATTCAAACATATTTGGCTAAATTTGGTAACTTTTAGCACAATATATACAGTAAAACCCCGCTAATACGAACCCTGGATATAGCGAACCTTCCCTTATAACGAACCCACGGCGATTCCCAATTCCATTCCATTGAAAATACCATCGTTATAACGAACTTTTCGATTTTTAAAATAACAAACTACCCCTATAACGAACCTATTTTCGGTCCCAAAATGATAAAATCTATTTAAAATACTATGCTTATAACGAACTTAAAATTGTGTTTTAAAATATTTTTAAAACAAAATTTTGAGCATGTTTCAGCTCACGGATCGCGATTTCAAAACAAAAAATTAGCGGCATTGTTTGTTTTCATTTCCATTCTATTTTTGCTGTATGTTGTATAAATTTTTACACATTATACTTTTATTTAATAGAATATCTTTGCATTCGACAATTTTGAAATGGAAGAAAAATACAAATGGCTTCCAAAATAAAAAAAGGAAACAAAGAGTGGCGATTCTAAAAAAAAAAAAAAAACAGTGGCAGCATGCCCTTTTAGAAGCGTTCTATATCAAGTTTAACCTAGGCTAAAACATAATTCCAAATAATTTTAAAGCCAGAAATGGTTTGAATAACAGGTTAAAAACAAAATTTAATATACACTTCAGAAGAATATGTGGAAACTAGAATTGGAAGAAGAAGAAGAAAAAAAAACAATTCCCCCAAGTTCCTCGTGTCTCATGAGCCACAAACAAATCGACTTATAAATTCTCAAAAACTACCACTACAGTTCTATTTTTAGAATGGAATTCTTGTTAGGTATATGACTCATTCAGGGTTCGCGAATATTCCCCCTGGCCGGCCGTTTTACCACCGATTTGGTTGGGTTATATTGGGTATATAATATTGGGGGTATATAAAATTGGGTTATATTAACTTGGCGTTTTTATTCGCAATTTTACCGATCACGCTATCATATCAACATGTTTCGCGTTCGATTTTTCTGAATTGGATACTTTTGATTCATCTTCAATTGATTCAGAATACACGGGGCTTTATTCCTTTGATGGAAATAACGATATTTTAGACAATTCCTATTTTAAAATTTCACTTTTCACTTTCAAACAACAAGGTATTAGAGGCATTTTTTCAAATAAATATAGTATTATATTATTTGAGAAGGATGTTCTAAAATACTCTTATACCTTTTAAATATATAATTAATAATGTTTTGCCTAGGGGTTTTGGCATAATTTTTAAATGATACATAGGTTTATATATAAACATGTATGCTAATGATAAGAAGAACCTATTAACAAATGACTTCTTTTGATATTCAGCATTACTGTAAAGAAATAGGTCAATTTAGGGAATTAAAACAAAGTGACCATTATTAAGTGGCTGCCTTTTCCTGTTTGTATGGCTGTTTTTTAATTATACAGTCTAGAAATTTAGAAAAGTTAAAAAAAAAAGGCCAAACCGTGGCTATAGTGAACCAAAAGCTCTGTCCCATTGGGGTTCACTATAGAGGGGTTTTACTGTAATTACAAATACAATAAAACAATCTGAAGTCCAACCCCACCAGCGAGTGCAAGCAACCAAACAGGACTCTGGCACATTTTTAGGTTCAAAAGTCTTTACTCACAGTAAAAGCAATCACTTACTACCTCCCCACCATGATTATCATGGCCTATACCATGTATACTAGGGATAATAAAACAAAATATCTTTTTTATTTATATAAAAACTCCCAGGAGAATCTAACATAAGGCTGCCGCATTATTGACTGTACATACCTCTGCCAAGAGTGTTGTAAAGGCCAGCTTTGAAACAGCTAAGGCCGAACTTGTTCTTGATGCAGTTGTCCTCGAAGATCTCTCGGGCCTGATTATTATCCTTTTTGATGGCCTCCATGAACTCTGCCAGGTTGTGGCATCCTGCGACACATCTCTACTGGTTCACACTCAACTTCTTTGCCGGTCCCAAGCCCGGATGAAAAAGGAGGAGGGGGAGCAGTAACAAGCTCGCTAAAAAACCTGGGCTCAGCTGGCCCTGCTGATAGTACCCTGTAAGGGCTCCTAATCCAGGGATACAGGATGAGCAGCGTTTGTACTCCATGTTAGGAGCAGCTGCACATGGCGTCTGTTCCTCATGTCAGAGGCGGCCATTTATTTTGGAGCTAAGTCGGCCTGCCACTGAGTAGTGCTCCCAGTCTTGATGACAAAGGCAGACGCATTCTACTTCACCCAATCATGATGGTTGTCATGCTTTACAAGCTTGATACCTTGATATGATTAAGTGAAGATAAGAAAGAAGAAGAAGAAGAGTGTTTTTTACAACAGTATGAAACAATACAATACAATTAAGACAACATAATAAGGCACAATTTGGATTATAGATTATAAACACAAGGTAATAACACCAAATCCAAATAAATAAATAGTGTGTGACGTTTCGGCAACAGCGTTGTTACCATCTTCAGACAAAAGTACTGATTGAGAAATTTTACCACAGCATGTTTTAAATAGTTACTGTTATCAAGTGTGTAAACAAGATAACAGTAACTATTTAAAACATGCTGTGGTAAAATTTTTCACCATTTAGTACTTTTGTCTGAAGATGGTAACAATACTAAAAATATAAAGATAAGTGCCAGGAGAAAATGTTTTTTATTAAACGAATACACGAGCCCCAGTATACACGAATACACGAGGACCAGTTGAAGGGCGTGACTGCCCGAAAGCTCGTGTATTCGTTTAATAAAAAACATTTTCTCCTGGCACTTATCTTTATATTTTTAATATTCCAAGGAGAATGTTTCTACGATTAAATGGTAACAATACTGTTGCCAAAAGGTCACCCACTATTTATTTATTTGGTCTTATTACCTTGTGAATTAAGACAACAATCACGTGTCCCTGTCAGCTATAGAAAATGGAATGTGGGATAAACCGACAAGCAACAATCTATATTTTCAAGCTCAAAACTGGCAGCCATACAAGACCGCTCCTCTTCCAGGATGGTGTAAAGACCTTTCCACAATACACCATCTACAGTACCAGAGAAACCTCACTAGACCACCTCTTGGAATGTATGGGAGCCTCAAGACAGGACCTATATTCCAACCCTACCTAGATTGTGAATTTGATGATAACAGCATTCTTTTGTCTGATGATGGTAACAACGCTATTACTGAAACATCACACACTATTAAATTATTTGGATTAGGTCTTATTTTTCTTGTATCTATAAATAAATTGTTCTTTATCATGGTAACAGCTTTGTTACCATCCACCATTGGATAAGGAGGAAGGGGAGCAGTAACAAGCTCGTTAAAAAAACCTGGTTTCAGTTGGCCCGACTGATAGTACCCTGTAAGGGCTCCCAATCCAGGGATACAGGATGAGCAGCAGTTCTCCATGTTAGGAGCGGCTGCACAAGGCGTCTGTTCCTCATGTTAGAAGCGGCCATTTAATATCAGGTCCAAGTTACACCTCTCTGTAGGTAACCTCGGGGAAATGCTGGATAAAACCAGCGCTTTAACATAACTGCCATATAACCTATATGGAGTCATGCATAACACCATTGGACAAAGTACAAGTGGCAAAGTAAGATTGCAGAGAGTTGACCCAAATTGGATCATGTCAGTAGACCAAGTCAAGTTAAACAGAAAACTGTGATAAGATTGTGGAAGATAGCTAATTGTCAAATGGTCCCAAATTATATCACAATTACAGTAGAACTTCTATGAGAGGATACTTCCAGTCATTTTTACCATTTACCTACTCTTCTGACAACCATCAACACATTATTGACTGTATTGACTCATCCATTGATGAGCTCTACTCTTCCCCGGCAGACACCATCAACAAACTTTACAAGCTTGATACCTTAGTGTGATTGAGTGGAGATAAGAAAGAAGAAGACTCTTCCCCGGCAGACACCATCAACAAACTTTACAAGCTTGATACCTTAATATGATTGAGTGGAGATAAGAAAGAAGAAGACCTACTCTTCTTCAGTAAAAGGACACCCTCTCTCTAACTATTTGCATATATAAATTCACACTTTTAGAACTACAAGGTAAAAAAAAGACCAAATCCAAATAAATAAATAGTGTGTGATATTTCAGTAACAGCGTTGTTACCATCATCAACATCCCACACTATTAATTTATTCAGATTTTCTTGTTACCTTGTATGATAAAGCACAATTTGGATTATAGATTATTGTTTAATTTAGTTAGAATATTTATGTTTATATAAAGGTTTAAAATATAATTTTTCTATGATTGTGTAAATATTCATTGAATTTATCATCAGCAAGAATTTGGTGCAAGAACTCTATGGTTTGCTAAGTGCAGGAGGCTTCGAACTTCGTAAGTGGACCTCCAATGTTCCTGATGTTCTGTCACTTTTACCAAATCATTTAAGAGATCCACCAACACAAATATTGGATTTGAGGAATCCAAGGAATTTGTCAACGTTTTAGGCCTTCAATGGCAACCAAGAACTGATGGTTTCACATTTAAGGGAATAGCTCTGCCACTGAACTCTATGACAAAACGAGGAATACTATCACAGGTTGCTAAAATATTTGATCCACTGGGTTGGATCTCACCATTTACGACCACTATTAAACTGATTTTGCAAGAACTTTGGAAGACTGGTTTGGAATGGGATGACCCAATTCCAGAGGAACTAAGAAGGAAGCTGACTTTGATAAACCAGGATCTTCCATCGCTAGAGCACATTCAGATCCCAAGATGCGTGGTACCAAGTAATTTTATGAAGGTAGAATTTCATGGATTTTGTGATGAATCACAGAAGGCATATGCTGCATCTCTGTATCTAAAGGTGATCCCCTCAAACACAAGCGCTAAGACATTTCTCTTAGTGGCAAAAACAAGAGTCGCACCTATGAAGGTGGTTTCACTTCCAAAGTTAGAATTATGTTCTGCTCTACTTTGTCCTCTTTCTGAGGACCCTGAAGATCTACAGGCATTGACTCCTGGTCACTTCTTAATAGGTGGTTCTTTAACAGCGCTTCCCGATGAAGATGACATCATAGCAATGAGTTTGCCAAATAGATGGCAATTAATTCAAAAATCAATGAATCATTTTTGGACAAGATGGTCCCAAGAATATGTGTCACAACTTCAACAAAGATCCAAATGGTGTAAGCCCCAACCCAACATTAAGGAAGGATCCCTGGTGTTGATAAAGAATGAACAACAACCTCCACTAGCATGGAAGATTGGAAGAATTTCAAAGGTGTTTCCAGGAGATGACGCTCGAATCAGAGTGGTAGAAGTCAAGACTGCTAATGGGACTTACAGAAGACCTATTGTAAAATTATGTTTGTTACCTATATAATGTTTTTTGATGGTCCCGTTGGTGGCGGGAGAATGTTTAATTTAGTTAGAATATTTATGTTTATATAAAGGTTTAAATTATAATTTTTCTATGATTGTGTAAATATTCATTGAATTTATCATCATCACTTTTTTTGTTTACAAAAATGTTAAATGAAAAATAAAGTAATGTAATTGAACGAAATGGTTGCCCTCATGTTTATTGATCCAATGTTTTAATAATCTAAGGTTTATATTGTAAGAAAATTATACATTGAGAAGAATTATACAATTATAATACAAGAAAATAAAACCTAATCCAAATAATTTATTAGTGTATGACATTTCGGCAACAGCATTGTCACCATCATCAGACAAAAGAATAAAAATGAATACAAAAGAATAAAATTTTTATTCTTTTTGTCTGATAATGGTAACAATGCTGTTGCCGAAATGTCACACACTAATAAATTATTTGGATTAGGTTTTATTTTCTTTTATTGTTACCTTGTAGTTCTAATCTATAATCCAAATTGTGCTTTATCAAGTTCACACTTTATAGGTTCTGGTAATATTGAAGGAGATACACTCAGAGCCCTTATTTTGCATATGTCCTTATTTGCATATTCCAATCCTAAAACATACATCATTGAGAGGGTATTGTCATAATGGCATTCATTCTAACTGGCAGAGGTTTCCATCAACCAATAATAAACAACAAGTTTACATACTGGACTATGTTCCTAAAAGAGGAACCTCTCCCTTTAAAAATTCATTAAAACAATGTCGTTTGGTTCCTTATCACCCCAATATAGAATGTTAAGATGGTGATGAAGGATGTTTTAGTCAAATTTGACTTATTTCATAATCCCTCTCATGGGATATTATGTACAGCACTTAAAAGCTACAAGAAAATAAGACCTAATCCAAATAAATAAATTAATTTTTTTTTTGCTTATCCCTAGTACACGTGGTACAGGCCATGATAATCATGGTGGGTAGTTGGCGACTGCTTTTACTGTAAGCGCACCACATATCTACACATGTGAAAGCAGTTCGACTTTGCACTTACAAATGTGCCAGAGCCCCGTTTGGTTACTTGCACTCGCTGGTGGGGTTGGACTTTTGCAAGAATCGGTGGGCCAAAATAATTAATAGTGTGTGACATTTTGGTAACAGCATTTTTAACCATCATCAGACAAAAGAATAAATGACCATGTTGTTACAAAAATGTCACATACAATATTAAATTATTTGGATTAGGTCTTATTCTCTTGTAGCTATAATCTATAATACAAATTGTGTTTTATCATTCATTATCCATGAAACATTCTGAATTGAAAAAAAAAAAAAAAAAAATCCAATTGTGTGTGTATCCTAATTCACATTATTTTTCAAAGTATTTTCTAATAATATTATTTTAATTATTAGTGAATTAAATTTTATTGCCCTCTATTGTTAAAATTTTACACAAATAAATTTTTACTGGCAATGAGTTTCTTTTTTTTTTTTTTTTAAATCTCTACAGACCTTACTGCAATGAAATGATTTAATGAATGAGAGGGCTTGGCTCATCAGTAGTGAACCCTCTCAGCGGGGTTTCGCCAAATCTCTAGAGATTAATTTGGCGAAACCGCTGAGAGGGTTCACTACTGATGAGCCAAGCCCTCTCATTCATTAAATCATTTCATTGCAGTAAGGTCTGTAGAGATTTAAAAAAAAAAAAAAGAAACGCATTGCCAGTAAAAATTTATTTGTGTAAAATATTTTAATTATTAAAATCAAAAAAAGGCATATCCTGACCCAAGTTGACATGGCAGAGCGCCATCTAGTGGAACAGAAATGAACTAAACTGACCTTTTTTTAAATTTATTTTTTTAATTTTTTTTTTTTTTCACATTTTATTTATATATTTGGATTAGCCTATAAAAAAATATCCACTAGCAATGAATGTTGTGATGAAATCATTTAACTAACTTGAATTCAACCCTAATCTGATAATGCACAATTTGGATTATAGATTATAAACACAAGGTAATAAGACCAAATCCAAATAAATAAATAGTGTGTGATGTTTCAGTAACAGCGTTGTTACCATCTTCAGACAAAAGTACTGAAACATTAGTTCAGTACTCATTCAACATACAACACCCATTAAGTACTTTTGTCTGAAAATGGTAACAATGCTGTTACCTGAAACGTCACACACTATTTATTTATTTATATTTGGTGTTATTACCTTATGTTTAACCCAAATCTCTGATCTATTGGGTGTCATATTGAAGAAGTAAAGACTGTATATGGTGTGAATTTGAATTTTGTACGATATCAATACAAGGTAATAAGACCAAATCCAAATAAATAAATAGTGTGTGACGTTTCGGTAACAACGTTGTTACCATCTTCAGACAAAAGTACTGAATGAGTGTTGTATGTTGAATGAGTACTGAACTAATGTTTCAGTGCTTTTGTCTGAGGATGGTAACAACGCTGTTACCGAAACGTCACACACTATTTATTTATTTAGATTTGGTCTTATTACCTTGTGTTGATATACAATAATCCAAATTGTACCTTATCGTATAATATAAATAAAAAAAATTGAACAACATTTAGAAAGAAAAATACACATTTTAATTTTTTTATACAACACATTTTTATACACTATGGATAATATTAAAATGATAATTCAATTTTTGAAATTATTTTATGATACACTAGCGGATGTACCCGGCTTCGCCCGGGTTTTACCCGAGTAAAGGTTTGTCTAACGAACATTTGTTAAAACAATTATCTATAAACTTATAAAAAAAAAAAAGAAGATATATTTTGATAATTTGAAACTCGTAAATTTGAATATCTCGATAAAGTGAACATTTTTTCCCGGTCCCTTGAAAAATACTCGATAAGTTGAATAAAATCAATATTAATTGGTTCCCTCGGTAATTGGAAGTTAAAGGAATAGTATCTTGCCTTGGAATTGTATCATTATTCTTGTCTCAAATAAATTGCCGTGTCATCCTGAATTTTGTCTTTCCTAATTTTCTACATTACAAAATCATCGTATCATCATAATAATATTTAGAGCAGATTGTTGAATCATAACAGATAAATTAGAATATTTATCTTGATTATTTTTAGGCGAAAAGTTATTTCAAAAATTTTATTTGCTAGAAACCTTCCCAGTACTATACTAAATAACTTCCCAAAGTTTCATGGCGTTCCAATGAGTGGTTTGGTCAGGCATAAAGGACAGACACACATACATTCATTTTTATATACAAGGTATGTCCCATAAGTTCCCGGACTGAGTCCATAAAAAAAATGAATAAATCAAAAATGTAAATAATTTTGACTGTTTATTATAGAAAAAATATCTGGCAACACGGTGGTACCAATATTAAGGCGGTACATGCGTGCGCGCCGAGTTCATTCTAATTTATTTAAAGGTTACACCTAGCGCTGCGGCGATTTTACGATGGAACAAAAATTAAGGCAGAGGATTTGCATAGAATTTTGTGTGAAACTTCAAATATCAGCAACCGAAACTTTTGAAATGCTTAATAAAGCATTCCCCAATGACGCCCCAAAGAGAACAACTGTTTTTGAATGGCATTCTAGATTTAAAGCTGGCAGAATTTCCATTGAAGATGATCCTCGTCAAAGACGCCCAAAATTTCAAAGGACCGATGAAAATGTGCTAAAATCACCGATTTGATAAAAGAAAATTCTCGAACCACTTTGATGGAGCTAGAGCAAGCCACAGGCATATCTAAAACAACGATTGGAAGGATCGTAACCGAAGATTTGAAGCTCAAAAAGACTCCTGCAAAATTCATTCTAAGATTCCTCACTAATGAGCAAAAACTGTGTCGGCTGGCAACATGTGAGGACATGTTGTAAATTACAAGAACGGATCCGGAATGGAAAGACAAGATAATCACAGGCGACGAGACATGGGTCTATGGCTATGACCCTAAAACCATGCGTCAATCTGCCGAGCGGAGAGGTCAGGGTGAGCCTAGACCCAAAAAATCCAGGATATTGAAGTCCAGAAATAAGGTGTTGCTGGTCGCTTTTTTGGATAACAAGGGCATTGTTCATCACGAGTATCTTCCTGCAGGCCAAACAGTTATTAAGGAAATGTATTTGAGCATTCTTCGCCGTCTAAGGGAAGCGATTCGAAAAAAAAAAGCCAGAAAAATGGACTAATGGTGACTGGATCCTACACAATGACAATGCCCGCCCTCACACAGCGCACTTGGTGACGAGTTTTTTGGCGAAAAACGGGAAACAAATTCTACCTTAAAAAAAAACACCCTATTCCACAGACATCGCACCAAATGACTTTTTCCTGTTCTCCAAACTTAAAGCAATTCTAAAAGGAAGACATTTTGACACCAGGGATGACATAATAGAATAATCGCTGTTAGCACTGAAGAGCATTCCAAAAGAAGCCTATAAAAACTGTTCCGACAATTGGGAGAAACGATGGCGCTGGTGCGTTGAAGCAAGGGGGGATTACTTTGAAAAGTTTTAATAATTTTTTATTTTAAATATCTTACCTTTTTTTTTTTATGGACCCAGTCCGGGAACTTATGGGACATACCTTGTATATATAGATAGATTAGCCCGCCATCTGTTATGAAAATTCGAAACTATTATAGACACGTATGATTCTTTTACAAATAAATCAATTTCTATTGCTCTTACTGCAATGGAAAAAAAATTTAATGGGAGGGCCTGGCTTATCAGTGGTGAAACCCTCCCAGAGGTTTTGCCAGTTTTATACACTAGCGGATGTACCCGGCTTCGCCCGGGGTTTACCCGAGTAAAGGTTTGTCTAACGAACATTTGTTAAAACAATTATCTATAAACTTATTAAAAAAATAATAGATATATTTTGATAATTTGAAACTCGTAAATTTGAATCTCTCGATAAAGTGAACATTTTTTCCCGGTCCCTTGAAAAATGCTCGATAAGTTGAATAAAATCAATATTAATTGGTTCCCTCGGTAATTGGAAGTTAAAGGAATAGTATCTTCACCTTGGAATTGTATCATTATTCTTGTCTCAAATAAATTGCCGTGTCATCCTGAGATAATCTTACTTTTGATAAATAATCTTTAAGATAATAAACTTAGTGATAATAAAATTTATAGATAAAAAAACTTGTTATCATCGTCGCAATGGTGGCGCTGCTTGAGAGTTAAATCTACAAATCTGCAAATAACTCTAAGGATATTCAAGATATTCAAGAAATTATTTTTCAAAAAACCTTCCCAGGGATATACCTAATAATAGCCCGAATTTTCACGGCGATTGGATGTATGGTTTTTGAATCTATAGAGTACAGACAGACTATAGATTCAAATCTATAGATTCAAAAACCATTCATCCAATCGCCGTGAAATTTTGGGATATTATTAGGTATTAAATAAATTAAAATCCTCTGGAGTAACTTGATAAAGAGAGAAAAATCAAAGATGAGGAGGATAAGTTTCTTTTATGAACAAACAATCAAGCTTTCGGGCACAAAGTCGCCCTTCTACAGGAATAAAAATATACAAAATCAAGATCCGTCTATATATATACAAATAATTAGCATAAGTAATAAATAAATATTAGAAATTAGAGAGATAACATTTAAGTTTTATGTCTGATGTACGAATCAGGTAAATCAAGTGAGACTCTCGTGTCTCGAGTGTAAGGCCTTAACAAATTATTTTTAAGAGATAAAATTTTATTTTATGTGTGATATACGAAATAAATAATAGGAGAAATGTGAATATGCTAATATTTGGTATAATCTGCTAATTAAAAATCAATAAGTTGTTGTATTAACAGCTTATGAAAATATTTCGTTATAAAGATCCGGAATATCAATGTGCCTATTGATGCTATTATATTTCAGAGATAGTAGCGCCTCTACAACCAATCTCTTATATTTATGTTGAATGTTAGAAAAATGTGAACGGGGTTCTATTGTATTAAAAGTATGTCCTGTATTTGAAATATGTTGGGCTATGAGGGATCTAGGGTCGTTATTTCTGATATTTCGGATATGTTCATCAATTCTCTTAGAGATTTTATCATGGCACAGATATATTGATGATATTTTTGCAATAGTCAAAACCAGTTCACTTGATAACATTTTATCCACATTAAACAACTTATACCATGATATAAGTTTTACAGTTGAAACAGAGACCAATAACACTTTAGCTTTCTTAGATATACTTATCACAAAAATAGATAATAGATATACCACAAGCGTTTATTACAAACCGTCATTTTATCCATCATACATACATTTTTCTTCGTATTGCCCAATTAGCCATAAAATTAACACAGTCAAAGCATTAACTAAGCGCATATTCACTCATTGTACCACAGATATATCAAAACAGCAGGAAACAAATATCATATTATCACATTTATTGACATTGGGCTATCCAAAAAACTTTATTTTGAGACACTTTCATAACCCTTTACAAACAGCTGTTAATCATAGTTATAAATCTATTTGTACTATTCCTTTTTCCCCTCAGAGCCTTAACATATCTAATTATCTAAAAAACTTTGGTATCCGCACCTTCTTTTCCAATACTCCTAATTTAGGCACTATACTTAGAAACCCTATCACCAATAACAGTTTCCCCTTAAAACCCATACACTTAAAGAATGCAGTCTACTCATTAAAATGTAATAATTGCTCTAGCTTATACATAGGAGAAACTGGTAGACATATAAAAGATAGAATTGATGAACATATCCGAAATATCAGAAATAACGACCCTAGATCCCTCATAGCCCAACATATTTCAAATACAGGACATACTTTTAATACAATAGAACCCCGTTCACATTTTTCTAACATTCAACATAAATATAAGAGATTGGTTGTAGAGGCGCTACTATCTCTGAAATATAATAGCATCAATAGGCACATTGATATTCCGGATCTTTATAACGAAATATTTTCATAAGCTGTTAATACAACAACTTATTGATTTTTAATTAGCAGATTATACCAAATATTAGCATATTCACATTTCTCCTATTATTTATTTCGTATATCACACATAAAATAAAATTTTATCTCTTAAAAATAATTTGTTAAGGCCTTACACTCGAGACACGAGAGTCTCACTTGATTTACCTGATTCGTACATCAGACATAAAACTTAAATGTTATCTCTCTAATTTCTAATATTTATTTATTACTTATGCTAATTATTTGTATATATATAGACGGATCTTGATTTTGTATATTTTTATTCCTGTAGAAGGGCGACTTTGTGCCCGAAAGCTTGATTGTTTGTTCATAAAAGAAACTTATCCTCCTCATCTTTGATTTTTCTCTCTTTATCATATTATTAGGTATATCCCCGGGAAGGTTTTTGAAAAATAATTTCTTGAATATACCAAATATCCTTAGAGTCATTTGCAGATTTATAGATTTAACTCGCAAGCAGCGACGATGATAACAAGTTTTTTATCTATGTTTTATTATCACTAAGTTTATTATCTTAAAGATTATTTATCAAAAGTAAGATTTTCTGCCTATTAATTGCGCACAAGTCAAAGTTAGTTTTATCATTTATCTACAACATATATATTGGGAGAATAGATAAAATGATGATTTTGTAATGTAGAAAATTAGGAAAGACAAATTCAGGATGACACGGCAATTTATTTGAGACAAGAATAATGATAATTAATATTGATTTTATTCAACTTATCGAGTATTTTTCAAGAGACAGGGAAAAAATGTTCACTTTATCGAGAGATTCAAATTTACGAGTTTCAAATTATCAAAATATATCTATTATTTTTTACTTATGTTATATTCAAATGACATTTATGTAGGGATAATTTTATTGTTAATTTTCATTTTGATGTATTGTATACTGTTGGATCCTGTGATATAGTTTTGGAGGTCGGATTTTTCTTTAAATTAAATTTTGTATTAAGCAATTTTTTAATTTTTATTCTTATATGTAAATAATTGTAAATCCTTTAAAATTTCAATTTTTGTATATTGTTGATGATTCAGTAAGATATGTAAATTTCTATCAGGCAGAAAAAAGACTCATTTTTTAGATAACTAATGTTGTAGCTACTCCTAACTCTAAAACCCAAATAATTCAAGTCAAGTGGTAAAATGCTTCTTTATATCATTTATTGAACATTCAAGCCACAACAGTATGGTCCCTCGAGCCGGATGCTTTAAAAAATTAAGGTAAGCCATTTGAAAACTTAAAATTATTAAAATAAAGTCATGCCTAAATCAGAAGTTAAAATTCAGCATAAATTCAACTTTATTATTCAGGAAATAAAGGATCTGGAACCAAGGAGTAAATCTATTGTAGAATCCAAAAATATACATAGATTAAAGCTATTCCAACAAGAAGTTAATGAAAGGAAAATTAGCCTAAATCAAATTGTCAACACATTATTAGAATCAGAGTTAGATGAGACACAATATGAGGATTATTCAAAAGCCAAAGATGATATTTTTAATATGTTGGTGTCTATTGAAGAAGCTTTATCTTTGATTGAAACCAAAGAAAATACTCATAGTGATAAACAACTGCCCGAATCCAATGTCAATTTACCTAAGATAAATTTACCCATTTTCAATGGTGATTCAGCCAATTGGCTTAGTTTTAGAGAAATATTCAACTCCACCATTAATTCAAATCAAACACTAACTGAAATACAAAAATTTCAATATCTAAATGCATCAGTTAAGGGTCCTGCGGAAAAGTTGATTCGGGGTTTTCCCATTTCTGACAGAAACTACCAACAAGCATGGGATACCTTATGCAATAGATTTAATAACAGAAGAGAATTGGCTTTTTCACAAATCAACAAAATATTCTCCATAAGGCCATTAAAATCTATTTCAACTGGTTCTCTCTATGAAATCCTTGATGTTTGCAATGAAGGCATTAGAAATCTCTCAGTGCTAGGACTTGAGAAAAACACATTAACAGATCTAATCCTGATCAATTTTTTTGAAAAAAGAATTGGTGAAGCCCTCAGGAAAGAATGGGAATTAACCCTTCAAAATGAAGAATATCCAACATTTGAAAACTTTGTGAAATTTTTAGAAAAACATGCTAGAAGCCTGCAAGGTATGAGAATTCCTTTGTTCCAGGAACAAAAAACCTCTAGCAAAAATATGATGGCTCAGGGCCTTTATGTCAACAAAGGTCAAAATTGTATTTTATGTCATCAAATTCATAAACTAAATGACTGCCATAGATTCATAAATCTTCCCTTGCCTAAAAAATGGGATTTAGTTAAAAAACATAAACTTTGTCAAAATTGCCTTAGAGCAAATCATGAGATATCCAAATGTCTCATCACATCAAGATGTAAAAACTGCAAGCAGAACCATCATACTCTTCTGCATGAATACAACTCTGAACCATCCATTCCACAACCAACAACCTCTCAAGAGATGTTGATTTCAACAAATACCATCTGTAATGTGATGCCTTTGGAAACGGAAACAAATATTCTACTGTCAACAGCCCTTATTAAAGTCAAGGCGAAGGATGGCTCATTTGTGCTATGTAGAGCATTAGTGGACAATGGGTCCCAAATATGCCTAATTTCAGAACAATGTTGCCACAAGTTGGGACTTGAAAAAATGAAAAATTCTTATACACTAAAAGGTGTAGGTGACATTGTTGTCAACAGGACAACATCGCAGGTTGAAATAGAGTTCACCCCACATCATAATGATCAATTATTTTCTGCCAGAGCATTTGTGGTTGGGAGGGTAACTGCAGACCTTCCAAACTTCCAAATTCAGTCAGCAGACTTTCCTCATTTAGAAAATTTGCTCTTGGCAGACCCAGAATTCTATGTCACCAAGCCCATAGACCTAATTTTGGGTGCAGATACCTTTGTAGAAATCATTCTAGGTCATAAAACAGATTTAAAGCACCATCCTATAGCACTTAATACCAAGTTAGGTTGGCTTGTTTCTGGGAGAATCCATTCAAATATTAAGTCGAATACTTCGGTAATCAATCACTGTACCACTGAACTTGATTCCAGCATAAGAAAATTCTGGGAACTTGAAGATGTCCCAATTTCTAAGGCCCAGGTGGGTACAAAGAATGCCTGTGAGATATTATTCAAGTCAAACCTCAAAAGAGACATTGAGGGCGAAGGCGTAAAGGATTCTGAAGAGGAGCCAAAGGGCGAAGGCGTAAAGGATTCTGAAGCGGAGCCAAAGGGCGAAGGCGTAAAGGATTCTGAAGCGAAGCCTAAGGGCGATGGAGTGAAGGATTCTGAGACTGCAATTAAAGGTTATGAATCTGTGTGAACAATTCAGAAGAGAAAACTAAAACAAATAAAGTTGAAGATTCTAAAGTGGCTCATAAAGTCAGATATTCTGAAACTATTGAGGCAAAAGCTAAAGATGAGAAAATAGCAGATTCTGAAACAAAGGCCATAAAGGTAAAATATTCTGCAACAAAAGCCAAAATTTATGATCCACTTGGTCTCCTTTCCCCCACGACTGTTCTGCTGAAAATTATGATACAACAGCTTTGGAAGAGGAAAACTTCATGGGATGAACCAATTGAATCAGATATAAAGTCAAATTGGAATAAATTCCAAACTCAACTATCGTGCCTAAAGGAAATCAAAATACCAAGATACCTGAACAGCTCATCTTCTGAAATAGAAGAATTATAACTACATGGATTTTGTGATGCATCCCTTAATGCTTATTCAGCAGTTTTTTACTTGAAAACTAGATTCAAAAATCAAAAGATCAAAATTATTCTGATAACCTCAAAAACTAAGGTTGCACCATTAAAGACCATTACAATTCCAAGACTTGAACTAAGTGCAGCATTGCTTTTGGCTCAACTGAATCAAGTCATTCTTGAATCATTTCCTTTTCAACCTGACAAAACCTTTTTGTGGACTGATTCACAAATCTGCATAGATTGGATAAGATCAGATGCCAGCAGATGGAAAGCCTTTGTTTCGAACAGAGTGTCGTCAATTCAAAATTTGACTCAAATCACTGATTGGTTCCATGTATCCAGTCAAGATAATCCAGCTGATTGCGCATCCAGAGGAATCATGCCTCAAGACTTGGTCAATCATAGAATTTGGTGGCGGGGTCCTATTTGGCTTCAAGAAAATAATGTTCGATATATTCCTTCTTCACCAACCCAAGTAAACCTCAATATCATTCAAGAAGAAGTCGATGAAGGTCAAGTGTTGGATCAAACAACCTTAATTCAAAAATCAGAAACTATTTTAAATCTAGAATTCATTGAAAGGTATTCCACAATGACCAAATTGATCCGAATAACAGCTTGGTGTTGGAGATTCTACTACAATTACCTCCTCTTTGATCCAATTCGTCAGAAAGGACCTTTGACAACAAGAGAATTAACAAAGGCAATTCAAGTCTTAGTCAAATCAATCCAGCAAGTTGAATTCTGCACGGAAATAAAATTACTGAAGTCAAACAAGCAACTACCTCTGTCCAACAAGCTAACTTCTCTAAATCCCTTTTTAGACACTCAAGGACTTCTAAGAGTTGGAGGTAGACTCAAGTATTCCTATTTAAATGAAAATAAAAAATTCCCTCTCTTACTACCGAAGAATCACCACATCACCAATCTTATAATCGATGATATTCACAGGAAATACCTACATGCAGGACCTCAACTTGTATTGTCAATACTCAGAAAAAATTATTGGATTTTGGGAGCAAGAGATGCAGTCAAAAAAATCATTAAAAAATGTCTGATTTGTTTAAAATTTAAATCTACTACCATTCATCAAATCATGGGAAATCTACCTCCGGAAAGAATCATCCCATCAAGGCCATTCTCAAAGACTGGCATTGATCTTACAGGACCATTCTTAATAAAGAGAAGCCTGGGCAGATCTAAAACAATAAGCAAATCTTACATTGTACTATTCATTTGCTTTACTACTAAGGCCATTCATTTAGAATTGACAACAAGTTTATCAACTGATTCATTCATGGCCTCGTTGAGAAGATTCATGGCCAGAAGAGGGAAGCCCTCTGACATTTACTCAGATAATGCTACCAATTTTAAAGGAGCATCCAATTTTTTCCGCACTCAGTTTCAATTATTGAACTCTCAATCAGTGCAAAGATTGGTTACAGAGGAATTAATCACTTGGCATTTCATCCCCCCAGGTGGATTTCACTTTGGTGGCCTTTGGGAAGCCGGAATCAAAAGTGTGAAATCACACTTGGTCCGAACCTTTAAATCAACAACCCTGAATTATGAAGAAATGAACACTTTGATTATTCAGATAGAATCTTGCCTAAATTCAAGACCACTGGCCCCTCTAAGTAGTGATCCCAATGATTATGAGGCCTTGACACCAGCTCATTTCTTAATAGGATCTTCGTTTTCAGAAATTCCAACCTCAAACTCTGAAGTCTTAAACTTACTGACAAGATGGAAGCTGATTCAAAAACTAAAAAACTCATTCTGGTCAAGATGGTCCAAGGAATATCTGAGCAACCTCCAAGGCCGTGGTAAATGGCGAATCAAACAAGACAATATCCAAATAGGTCAACTAGTTTACCTCAAAGAGGCTCAAATATCTCCACTTCACTGGCCTTTGGCTAGGATTCAAGAGATATTTCCAGGAGAGGACAAGAATGTCAGGGTAGTCCAGATAAAGACTTCAAAAGGAGTCTTCAAGAGACCCATTACAAAGCTGATTCCATTACCTTTCAAACAATGAAAATTGTAATGTTAGCTACATAGTCGGAATCAATTAGTCCAGCATCTATACTATTGGAACTCTCTTTTTTATTTTTATTTTCTGGTCATCTCTTCCCAGCCGGGGGAGTATGTTGGATCCTGTGATATAGTTTTGGAGGTCGGATTTTTCTTTAAATTAAATTTTGTATTAAGCAATTTTTTAATTTTTATTCTTATATGTAAATAATTGTAAATCCTTTAAAATTTCAATTTTTGTATATTGTTGATGATTCAGTAAGATATGTAAATTTCTATCAGGCAAGAAAAAGACTCATTTTTTAGATAACTAATGTTGTAGCTACTCCTAACTCTAAAACTCAAATAAATCAAATAATTCAAGTCAAGTGGTAAAATGCTTCTTTATATCATTTACTGAACATTCAAGCCACAACAGTATACATTTGAATAATTATTTAGGTATTAAAACTGCCTTTTTGTTCAAAGACAGCAACGTTTGAACGGGTACAGCTAGGTGGAGCAGATAATCAAACATAAAGTTATCTTGCCAAGTATAGATTCAGTAGGGATTGGATGTTTTCTAGAATTGTTTCAACTAATGTTCGTTAGGTAAACTTTCACTAGGGTAAAACCCGGGTGAAGCCGGGTACATCCGCTAGTTTTATATATATATAGATTATAATATATTTATTTAAAAATTATTATAAATATTATTTTTAATTAAAAAGGCATATATTGGATCAAAATATAATTGTATTTTACCAATATTTCAGTTGGCTGAACGGCAACCTTTATCAAGGTGTTATAACATATTTAATGTGTGTCAACAACAAACTCAGCGCCAAATAACGTCAAGAGAATTAAGTTTTAAAAATAAATATTATAAAATATAATACGGCCCAGAATATGGCCAATGCAACTCTTTTTTTTTTAAACTTGCAGAAAGTAATTAATTTAGTGTTAAATTTGTTACTCCTTCATCTCTTTGTTTAATTTAATGTTGATTAATTAATTATTTTACAAATAAATTGCATTTATAAATCGCCATATTTTAAAACGCGAGAAATAAATATGATGCATATAAAATTAGTGATGTGAACTAAATCTAGGTCAAATTCATTCAAAAAGGAAAAATATATATTTAGAGTAAGATTTAAAATGAATACCTTTGGGGTTATTTTCTTTTTTACACCAATAAGTATATTCGATTTCTAAATTTTCTAAATATAGTTTGACATCTTCGGGTTTTTTAAAATTCCATTCTCCCATTTTTCACTCGTAAACAAATAACCAAATGACAAAAGTATAAATTCAAGCAGTCTAAACACATGTGCTGATAAATATTGGTAATATTGGTCAAATATTTTAAAATGTAATTAAAATATTTTTTTCGAAAACATATTGAAATATATATTTAAAATTATTCTACATAAACACTAAAGTAAAGTGAATAATATTTTATAAGGATAATTTAAGTTAAAATCCTTCGATTTTTAGGAATATCGGAAATATTTTAAATATGTACATTTATATCTTAATGATATATAATTAGTAAATAACATTTTTGTAACCAAATTGAAAATATATAAAATATTTTTCATCGTTAAAAGGTTTAAAAGCTTGGTATTTTAAATATAAAATAAAAATGTAATATAAAAAAAAAAGCCGCTCTCATGAGCCAAAACGAGTTTAAAGGCATTTGTGTATACACTCTAATTGTTTATTGTATTTCTGTTTAGCTCTGCTATTTTCTAGAATTATTACGCATACAAATACTAAAGTTTTTTTTTTTTTGACAGGTGTGTATAATGAATATTTTGTATTATAATACAAAAATGGTGGTTAATAGTGAGTTATTAATTATGGGTCATTTACTTTCCCATCCCCGAGCTTGTTATATGTCTTAAATTTATTTTCTGTTTGTACATTTAAGTTGTCAATATATATACAGATATTGGTTAAATCTCACAAGTGCATAATGTTTATAGCGTCCTTAAAATACCAAACAAAGAATACTAAAAATAATCCCAAACGATCAGAAACAGGTTTTCAAAATCATGAATACCAACTTTTTTTGTTTTGTTTAAGGCCAAACCACATTTTTCATTATTTTCCCTTATTAATCAAACTATTAAGTTGCTGAAATAGAATTTGTCACATACACTTTAAATAATAATTTATAATTTATTAAACTTTTGCAATGTATCTTCAGTAATATATATTTGTGAAAAATTATTTTAAAAATAGAAGAATGCCCATGTGAGTGTTCAGAATATGCCTTTTCTATTTTAAATATATTTATATAAACTTTTTAGATCAGCATGGGGTAAAACATGGCAATACTTATTATAATCTATCCCATTGTCTTAGTAAATGTGTTTTTTTAGTAGTTATAGTAGATAGTAACAGCATTGTTACCATCACCAAAGTTTCAGTACTTTTGTCTGATGATGATAACAACACTGTTACTGAAATGTCACACACTATTTATTTATTTGGATTTGGTCTTATTACCTTGTGTTTATATTCTATAATCCAAATAGTACCCCCCCCCCCTTATCATAATATTAACCTCTTTAATTCTCTCAGCTGACTATATTTCTTCTACAACAACAAAGCCTTTATTTAGGGCCTCTCGCCCTATACAGGATTCGCCAGTTCACAAGGGTTGGGGCGAACACTGTGTGGCCCGGGATATAATCCTGTGGAATATCGCCACCGCTATATACCTATTCTTTGATATTTCATTAATTGGTGCAGGAAATGAAGGACAAAGTTGCCCCGTTTTATCATTTAGTTTTTGTCTTTCCTCAGACAGAGCAGCACAATCAAATAAGTAGTGCAACATCTCCATTGTTATTCCTGATCCACAGAAAGTGCATTTCAGGTCTTCACCCCTCATTAAAATCAGATGGTGTTCTCTGAAAAAAAATTGAAAGGGTTCTAAATTGTGCGATTAATCTGATGACAGGAAAAGGGAGTTCACTTAAGAAATATTCTTCGGTGGTAAACGTTGTATATATGTCTCTATAGTGGGAATAAAACTTTGATTGGGTTATTCTTGTTAAGTCATTTTGTATTGTTTTCTCTATCGCAGTTCTTAATATTCCTGGGATCTCATTCCTTAATGAATCAGGATCATTACAATAAGTAACCCACGAGGATTCGAACCATTAAAATCCAACGATTTTCCTTTCAGATTACCTTCTTAAATTGTTGTTGTTGAGTCCAAACCATCTTTAATTCAACTGACTATATTTCATGGTAAAGCACAATTTCGATTATAGATACAAGAAAATAAGACCTAATCCAAATAATTTAATAGTGGGTGACGTTCGGCAACAACATTGTTACCATCATCAGACAAAAGAATAAACCAGTATAAGGTACCCCTAATTTGGGTTATAGATTAGAAACCTAAGGTAAAACCAAGATCACATCCAAAGAAATAAAGAATGTGTGACATTTCAGTAGCACTTTTGTTACCATTTTCAGTCAAAATTACTTTACTTCAACGAAAGCTGCACCCCTACACCCCATTTCATCAGATTACTCATGGAATTCGTGTAAACTTTGCACAAGGGGATAAAAAAAAATAACAACACAAAGAAAAAAAAATATTTTCCCTATTTGTACACAATGCCATCAGACAGGGGCTTGTCCAGACCACATCCTCCAATGGGGACTTTCCAGTGTCTGTACATAGTGAGGAAAACTGGAACAGCTTGATCTTTCATTGGCCAAGTGTCTTCTTCTTCTTTCTTATCTCCACTCAATCATATTAGGGTATCAAGTTGTGACCCTTGATGGGGTTTGACAACAATCATAATTGGGTGAAGTAGAATGTGTCTGCATTTGTCATTAAGACTGGGAGCTCTACTCAGTGGCAGGCCGACTTAGCTTCAAAAGAAATGGCCGTCTCTGACATGAGGAACAGACGCCATGTGCAGCGGCTCCTAACATGGAGTACAAGCACTGCTCATCCTGTATCCCTGGATTAGAAGCCCTTACAGGGTACTATCAGCCGGGTCAGCTGAACCCAGGTTATTTACCGAGCTTGTTACTGCTCCCCCTCCTCCTTTTTCATTCGGGCTTGGGACCGGCAAAGGCGGAGTTAGCTAAGTGTAATCTCACCCAACGCTGCTATTGCCATGCCGCCATTGTGCCCTGCCCTCTCATTCTACCCGCAGGAACCCTAACTGCCAAAGTCTGGTCCTGCAGGTTGAGATGCCGCTGGTTGTGAACGGGATCATTGTGGAGGAATCTCCGCTGACATCCCGCCGACTCCTTGACCTGCATCCTTTCTATGAGGTAAGTTGGTCCTACTGTTCATGTGACCTTGGTTGACCCCACCTCCAGGAATCAGCTGCGGAGTACAAGAACAAAGTCCAGAAGCAGGTGTCCAGCGTGGGACTTCTCTACCTGGTCCAACGGGAGTTTGCTGTTGTCTCCCCCCATGATAGTAAGTTGTACTGGTGTCTCTTCCCTAACTATGTGTATGTGTGTTTGCATTGTTGTGTATTGTATAAGTATACTGGGGGTATTCTAGATTTGCATAGGTATACTGTGTGTATTCTAGATTTGCATAGGTATACTGTGTGTATTGTGGATTTGCATAGGTATACAATGTGTATTCTAGATTTGCATAGGTATACAGTGTGTATTCTAGATTTGCATAGGTATACAGTGTGTATTCTAGATTTGCATAAGTATACTGTGTGTATTCTAGATTTGCATAGGTATACTGTGTGAATTCTGGATTTGCATAGGTATACTGTGTGTATTGTGGATTTGCATAGGTATACCGTGTGTATTCTGGATTTGCATAGGTATACTGTGTGTATTGTGGATTTGCATAGGTATACTGTATGTATTCTGGATTTGCATAGGTATACTGTGTGTATTGTGGATTTGCATAGGTATACAATGTGTATTCTAGATTTGCATAGGTATACAGTGTGTATTCTAGATTTGCATAGGTATACAGTGTGTATTCTAGATTTGCATAAGTATACTGTGTGTATTCTAGATTTGCATAGGTATACTGTGTGAATTCTGGATTTGCATAGGTATACTGTGTGTATTGTGGATTTGCATAGGTATACTGTGTGTATTGTGGATTTGCATAGGTATACTGTGTGTATTCTGGATTTGCATAGGTATACTGTGTGTATTGTGGATTTGCATAGGTATACTGTATGTATTCTGGATTTGCATAGGTATACTGTGTGTATTGTGGATTTGCATAGGTATACAATGTGTATTCTAGATTTGCATAGGTATACAGTGTGTATTCTAGATTTGCATAGGTATACAGTGTGTATTCTAGATTTGCATAAGTATACTGTGTGTATTCTAGATTTGCATAGGTATACTGTGTGAATTCTGGATTTGCATAGGTATACTGTGTGTATTGTGGATTTGCATAGGTATACTGTGTGTATTGTGGATTTGCATAGGTATACTGTGTGTATTGTGGATTTGCATAGGTATACTGTGTGTATTGTGGATTTGCATAGGTATACTGTGTGTATTGTGGATTTGCATAGATATACTGTGTGTCTTTGTGTATTTATTGTATGTTGGTTGTGATGCATGTGTTAGATGTATGTTTGTGTTGTGTGTGTTGCATATGTATGATGTATGTGCCTTTGCCATGTTGCTTGTGTGTATTTATTGTATGTTGATTGTGATGGATGTGTTTGTGTTCTGTGTTTTGCCTATGTATACTTTTTGTTGTTTTTTCTTATCCCCTTGTGCAAAGATTGCACAAATTCCATGAGTCCATGCTCCTCGAGCTATTTGATGATAAGCATTGGCCTCTCCCAAAGGTCCTGTTTATATACTTTGCTATGTATATTGTGTATGATGATTATCATGGTCTGTACCGTATGTGTGTACTAGGGATAGTAATAATAGAAATAATTTTCATAACAAAAAAACATCCAACTCTAGCACAAGGTAAAAAAGACAAAATCCTAATAATTAAATAGTGTGTGACATTTTGGTAACAGTGTTGTTACCATCATCAGACAAAAGTACTAAATGAAGAAAAAATATCAAAGCAAGCATCACCCACTATATATGTATTTGTATTTGGTCTTATTGCCTTGTGTTTCTAATCTATATTCCAAATTGTACCTTATCAGGCTTATAAATTAAGTAAAGTAGTAGGTTTGTATTTAACCTGGGGTGTGATGTAGTCTTCTTCTTTCTTATCTCTACTCAATCATATTAGGGTGTCAAGCTTGTAAAGCTTTACACTTTTAATAGATGAGGTGATGTAGAATGCGTCAGCCTTTGTCATTAAGACTGGGAGCACTACTCAGTGGCAGGCCGACTTAGCTAAAAAAAAAGGCCACCTCTGACATGAGGAACAGACGCCATGTGCAGCCGCTCCTAACATGGAGTAAAAACGCTACTCATCCTGTATCCCTGGATTAGGAGCTCTTACAGGGTACTATCAGCCGGGCCAGCTGAGCCCAGGTTTTTAGTGAGCTTGTTACTGCTCCCCCTCTATCTTTTTCATCCGGTTTTGGGACTGGCAAAGGCGGAGTTGTGTGATGTAGTATAGAAATGTTGCTAATTCCAATCTGATGGTTCCAGAGTCTGTGCACATCCTGGGAGCAGCGGATGTCACCACTTGCTGCATCGCTGTGCTGAGACATGCAGGTATGGCACATGTCTGACTACGTGTCTGTGTGAATCACACCGCTGTACAGGGAGCGGGGTGGCTGCCATGGTCCACTATGATGAACCCTCCTCCCTTCACGGACTCTCTCTCCCAGTCCTCAGAGTCCTGGAACACTCCGCTGTGGATGGCAAGTGAGTCCTTGCTTCTTCCTGCCTTTTCTATCGAATCCTTCTGGTTGTTTAGTCTGCCAAACTTAAGTCTTACCTGAGGAAACCAGGGGAGGCAGGTTTTTTAAATCAAATTTTGATTGATTTTTGCTTTCTTTCTCTCAGTTTCTCAGCTTCTTGAGCAGGTCTCGGTCTATAGAGGCTTCTATATATTGAATCCAAGTTCTTCTCTATATTTCTTTATAGTTTCCTCATCCAGCAGTTCAATTCTTCCTTTTTTTTTTTTTGCTTCTTGAGTAGGTCTCAGTCTATAGTGGTTTCTTTATCTTGAGTTCTTCTTTTTCTTTCTTTATAAACACAAGGTAATAAGACCAAATCCAAATAAATAGTGTGTGACGTTTCGGTAACAGCGTTATTACCATCTTCAGACAAAAGTACTGAATGATAGTATGTAAGTGGTAAATGTAAATGTGTAAATGAAAGTACTTTTGTCTGAAGATGGTAACAACGCTGTTACCGAAATGTCACACACTATTTATTTATTTGGATTTGGTCTTATTACCTTGTGTTTATAATCTATAATCCAAATTGTGCCATATCTTCTTTCTTTATAGTTTCCTCATCCAGTGTACCAGTCTAATTCTTCTTCTTTAGTTTCTCTGCTTCTTGAGTGGTCCAGTCTATAGTGGCTTCTCTATATTGAGTTCTTCTCTACTTTCTTTATAGTTTTTCCTCATCCAATCCAGTTCTTCAGTTTATCTCTTGTTCTTGTCTCTAGTGACACCATACTTCTCTATCTTAAGCTCTTTAACGCTGTTACCGAAACGTCACAACACTATTTATTTATTTGATTAGTCTTATTACCTTGTGTTTAGAATACAACTTTCTACTGTTCCTAACTGCGATGCTTTAATAGTTTGTTTTTATTCCATATAGAGATGGTGGCACGTTATAAAAGTAACATGTGATGAGGCACAATTTGGATTATTGTATATACAGTTACGAGCGTCATCATCTCTGTCACCGTTTGCTTTTTTTTTGGAATGGCGCTCTCCTATTGGTTGGCTACGATCACGTGGCTACGATGGCGCCGCCACTACGCGAGACACTTTGTTTTTGACTTAGCCCCCCCACTCGCTTTTTGGTTTTTGTAACTATTGTGTTGGAGCGGGTCGCTCCTTAAATAAATGCATATATTAGTTAATAACTAAATGGAATCCTCTCTTTCTTTTTCCCAGTAAGAGACGCCTACGGAAGCCAACAGTACATAGACAGATAAAGCACATAGGCTATAGTTATTAACTAATATATGCATTTATTTAAGGCGCCAATTTATAATTGTAACAAATAGTATTTGAATCAAAACATTCAATCGGGTAAAACACGGGCGTTGCCCGGGTCATTCGGCTAGTAGATTATAAACACAAGGTAATAAGACCAAATCCAAATAAATAAATAGTGTGTGATGTTTTGGTAACAATGCTGTTACCGAAACATCACACACTATTTATTTATTTGGATTTGGTCTTATTACCTTGTGTTTAAAAGTAACATGTAATAAAAGAATCATGTTAGACTGTCAGTGTCACACAAACGTGGCTATTGTTTAGCATGTTCTTACTGACTGTCTGTTGTACTTCAGGCTGGAGCTCCATCTGTTTGGCGGGTTCCTGGACAAACACCAGCACTCTGAACAGCTGGTGGCAAACCTCCTGAGTAAGTAGAGACAGCTGGCAATACTGTGGCAGCTCACTGTTGTTGTTGTTCAGGCAGCGCACAGAGGGAGCATTACAACATCCACCTCATGACTGCCTGCATCTGTGGTAACATCACCTAGTTCTCTAATACCGCGCATGGAGACAAAACTTAAGGGAGTTGTACCTTTTAGCATATATATCGGGATCCAGACAATAACTCTGAAAACACAAGGTAATAAGACCAAATCCAAATAAATAAATAGTGTGTGACATTTCAGTAACAGCGTTGTTACCATCTTCAGACAAAAGTACTGAAAGTACAAAAATAAACCATTCAGTACTTTTGTCTGAAGATGGTAACAACGCTGTTACCGAAACGTCACCCACTATTTATTCATTTGGATTTGGTCTTATTACCTTGTGTTTATAATCTACTAGCTGAATGACCCGGGCAACGCCCGTGTTTTAATTTAGACACGTGGACCTGTTGGATCATTAACGCCCATGTTTTACCCGATTGAATGTTGATTGTATTTTGTTACAATTATAAATTGGCGCCTTAAATAAATGCATATATTAGTTAATAACTATAGCCTATGTGCTTTATCTGTCTATGTACTGTTGGCTTCCGTAGGCGTCTCTTACTGGGAAAAAGAAAGAGAGGATTCCATTTAGTTATTAACTAATATATGCATTTATTTAAGGAGCGACCCGCTCCAACACAATAGTTACAAAAACCAAAAAGTGAGTGGGGGGGGGGGGGGGCAAAGTGTCTCGCGCAGTGGCGGTGCCATCGTAGCGGACCAATAGGAGAGCGCCATTCCAAAAAAAAACCAAACGGTGACAGAGATGAAGAACGCATGACGCTCGTAACTGTATATAGAATAATCCAAATTGTGCCTTATCAATAACTCTGAAAGATATTACAGTGACTTTTATTGAAGACATGTGAGATAACCAAGTGTGAATAAAATTGCCTCTGTATCCTTAAAAAAAAAAAAGGATTACAGCAATCAATTTTAATTGCTAATTTTGAAAAAAACTGGAATAAACCAATAGTTTGTGTTTATTGACATCTTCAACTACCTAAATATCAACACAACAATTTCAGAATACAGTGCCATCTAGTGGAACATAAATCAATTAAATGTTGATTTAACTTGTTACATGTTATTTGGCCAACTCAATTTCTTGATAAATCAAGAAAAGCCAGGCTGTTGGCCTTTGTCAGGGTGATGCAGGCTGTTCCTCAATGACCAAAGATTTGGTCCAAGAGGTTTCTTGATAAATCCAGAAATTTACTTAATTGTTGTAACTGAGATTTCAAAAATATTTCAATAATTTGGTCTTGTTACCTTTTGATACACGTACAGGCCATGATAATCATGGTGGGCAGTCTTTGGCAACTGCTTTTACTGTAAGTGCACCCCATGTTGTGGAAAGCATTTCGACTTTTGCAATTTCAAGTGTGCCTGATCCCTCAATAATTTGGTCTTGTTACCTTTTGATACCTCTCTATTTGGTTTTTATAATCCTTACCTAGTACTCATACAGGCCATGATAATCATGGTGGGCAGTCTTTGGCGACTGCTTTTACTGTAAGTGCACCCCATGTTGTGGAAAGCATTTCGACTTTTGCAATTTCAAGTGTGCCTGATCCCTCAATAATTTGGTCTTGTTACCTTTTGATACCTCTCTATTTGGTTTTTATAATCCTTACCTAGTACTCATACAGGCCATGATGGTGGGCAGTCTTTGACGACTGCTTTTACTGTAATTGCACCACATGTTGTGGAAGGCAATTTGACTTTTACAATTACAAGTGTATAAATTAATACAAAGCAATAACGCGCCATCTATACATATAAAATAAAAGGATTTAAAAGCGCGAATGTTTCTTTTATACATAATACAAACTTCCACTGTCCTTACTGCGACAGTGGAAGTTTGTATTATTATAAAAGAAACATTCGCGCTTTTAAATCCTTTTATTTGGCTTTTGTGTGTGAAAAAAAAAAAAAAAAAATCCTTTTATTTTATAATTACAAGTGTACCAGAGCCTTTTTGGTTACTTGCACTGACTGGTGGAGTTGGAATTTTGCAAGAATCAGAGGCCATTGGAGCAATTTTTTTTTTTTTAATTAGGTAATTTTGCCTAATGAGGGATTCAATCCCAAGTTATGGCAGTTGAAATTCAAGGCTTTATACCACTCGTCCATGACACCTAATTGCAGAACCAAAGTCTGCTTTTTGGGAAGACTTGTCTTTTTTTACCAGAGAGTTTCTTCTTCTTCTTTCTTATCTCTACTCAATCACACTAAGGTATCAAGCTTGTAAAGCTTGAGATTTTTGATGGTGTCTGCCGGGGAAGAGTAGAGCTCATCAATGGATGAGTCAATACACTTTGATCCTCATCAAAGACCTTTCTTTTGAAGAAATTGACACTCCTTTAACAACCCACACTGAACTACAGGCCTTCAAAATACACCTACCCAATCAGAGAGAGAGAGAGATAGAGAGAGTTTCTAATTTGTAAAAATAGTAATTTTAACAATGAAAACTGTCTCTTTGTTGATAGGATAATCAAGACTACTTTTTACCCAAATATGTCACACACTTTTTATTTACAATAGAAAGAATTACCGGATATTATTTCAAAGAAGAGATAAGAATGGATGGTGACGTATATTTTAATTATATAATATAATATGGTATATAATATTGTTGCGGCTTGGCAGACTCTTCAACCTTGATTCTCTCCTGTGCCGGGTCTTGTATCTTACCAGAGCGTGTTTAAACCATCCTACAAATTTATATAAGGGAATAATGATATAACTTTACTTTAAGTAGCCTCCAGAATCCTTTATTTATTTCTCACATCAAAGAGAGCAGTGAAGTCACACAGTTTACCTAATTACAAATGATGATTCTATAATACATATATTCTGTTTATAATACATATATTCTGTTTAATAAAATAAATAAATATAAAATATAATTTTGAATTTAAAATATATGAAAAATAATATTACAAATTAAAATAAAATAGGTTCATTAGCCATGATGCAACAATATATTTATATAATAATATTATTAAATCCACAGATTCTACGATATATTGTATATATATCATAACATATAAGGCACAATTTGGATTATTCTATATACAGTTACGAGCGTCATGCGTTCTTCATCTCTGTCACCGTTTGCTTTTTTTTTGGAATGGCGCTGCCACTGCGCGAGACACTTTGTTTTTGACTTTGTTTGCCCCCTCCCCCCCACTCGCTTTTTGGTTTTTGTAACTATTGTGTTGGAGCGGGTCGCTCCTTAAATAAATGCATATATTAGTTAATAACTAAATGGAATCCTCTCTTTCTTTTTCCCACTAAGAGACGCCTATGGAAGCCAACAGTACATAGACAGATAAAGCACATAGGCTATAGTTATTAACTAATATATGCATTTATTTAAGGCGCCAATTTATAATTGTAACAAATAGTATTTGAATAAAAACATTCAATTGGGTAAAACACGGGCGTTAATGATCCAACAGGTCCACGTGTCTAAATTAAAACACGGGCGTTGCCCAGGTCATTCGGCTAGTAGATTATAAACACAAAATAATAAAACCAAATCCAAATAAATAAATAGTGTTGTGACGTTTCGGTAACAGTGTTGTTACCATCTTCAGACAAAAGTACCGAATGAATCATTGGATTTGGTCTTATTACCTTGTTTTAATCATAACATATAATTTATCATCATATAATTTGATTGTTAACTTGTAATTCTTAAGCTTACATCTAATACGGTGTAATATAATAAAAGCCATGTAAATAAATAAAGCCTAAAATATATTTCTACTTTTAAATCAACCTAAATACACCACAGCAAATTTAGTTATTGAAAAAGGTAAAAGCTCAGCTAACTTTTACACAATAATTTTCTTCAATCAGGTTGTAAATACAAATTATTGAGCCTGTTGAAGAATGTCTTCTTCTTTCTTATCTCAAAGCCATGATAATCATGGTGGGTAGTTAGCAACTGCTTTTACTGTAAGCGCACCACATGTCTACACATGTGAAAAGCAGTTTGACTTTGCACTTACAAATGTGCCAGAGCCCCGTTTGGTTACTTGCACTCGCTGGTGGGGTTGGACTTTTGCAAGAATCGGGAGCCATTTGAGCATTTTTTTTTTTTTAACAGAAAAAAGTGTCCAATGCGGGAATCGAACCCGGGTCGTATTGTTCGAAAACCAAATGGTTTAACCAGCCTTTCACCGACTCCCTTGAAGAATGTTATTGTCTGAAAGCTTGTCAAGCTTTTATCATTTTAAACACAAGGTAATAAAACCAAATCCAAATAAATAAGTAGTGTGTGACGTTTTGGTAATAGTGTTGTTACCATCTTCAGACAAAAGTACTGAATGAGAAATTTTACCACCGCATGTTTTAAATAGTTAGTACACTTGATAACAGTAACTATTTAAAAACATGCTGTGGTAAAATTTCTCAATCAGTACTTTTGTCTGAAGATGGTAACAACGCTGTTACCGAAACGTCACACACTATTTATTTATTTATTTGGATTTGGTCTTATTACCTTGTGTTTTATAATCTATAATACAAATTGTGCTTTATCACTTTTATATTTTTAACAAAGAAACTTTTTGCCGTCCGTTCTTTTATATCTTCTTAGAAACTATTCATATATTTGGATTTAAAATTGTTATCGCACAAATATTTCAAATTATATAAAAACAAAACTTTTTTCAACTTTTGTAAAGATAGAGGTTGCCTGACCGGCATTCATAGTTCTTCAAATTAAATATATTCTTCAGCCTTTTTTTAACACTTTGCCAAATTTTTTTATTTTTGTTCGCTCCTGATGAGGACAAAATATTTTTGTCGATACAATAAAAAAAAAAGATTTACTGGCCGAATTATCTTTAATTTGAAGAAATTTTTCAACTTTTTGTTTCTATTTGCCAGTAGACCTCCCAATATTGACGGCTGTGTCTCCCAGAGGTGAACAACGTGGTGCGGGGCGGACAGAACTGGCCTGTAATCTATGGAGTGGGTGAGTATGCAAATCAAAACTTTACTTCAGACTTCAGATATGATGCTTTGGACTTTCTTGCTTCCGTGCAATGGATCTTTGACAAGCCAATAACTATAGATTCTAAAAGCACTAATATTACTAAGTCCATATATACAACAAATATATGTTTAAGTTGGAACAAGGTAATAAGTTCATAGGAAGAATAACTTCTTAGGTCCATTGAAGTCTATAAAATTGATAAGGCACAATTTGGATTAAATTATTATATATATTAAATCTAATCCAAATTGTGCCTTATCAATTTTATAGACTTCAATGGACCTAAGAAGTTATTCTTCCTATGAATAATCCAAATTGTGCCTTATCATTTTTATAGACTTCAATGGACCTAAGAAGTTATTCTTCCTATGAATAATCCAAATTGTGCCTTATCATTTTTAAGTTGGCTTTTTATCTATGTTTGTGGTCTTATTTATTTTTATATCTATATGATTTCATTTGCTTTTTAAAATTAATTTTACTAAGTCTTACCATGCATGTATAATCTCATTTATTTATTACAAACTGTTATGTCTTCTTCTTCTTTCTTATCTCCACTCAATCACACTAAGGTATCAAGCTTGTAAAGCTTGAGATTTTTGATGGTGTCTGCCGGGGAAGAGTAGAGCTCATCAATGGATGAGTCAATACAGTCAATACAAACTGTTATGTAAATATGTAAAATCAATAGTTGAATATAATACAGACAGTTAGTATGCAAAAAATAATTTTGTTTAACATATA
Organism: Cordylochernes scorpioides; assembly: GCA_030710605.1. Taxonomy (NCBI): domain Eukaryota; kingdom Metazoa; phylum Arthropoda; class Arachnida; order Pseudoscorpiones; family Chernetidae; genus Cordylochernes; species Cordylochernes scorpioides. Next base: position 7,631,890 of record CP092876.1, on the reverse strand, counting down.
TAGGCGTGACCTTTTTCTTAAATTATCCCTAGTACACGCGTGGTACAGGCCATGATAATCATGGTGAGTAGTATTTGTGACTGCTTTTACCGTAAGTGCACCACATGTCTACACATGTGAAAAGCAGTTTATCTTTTGCACTTGCAAGTCGTGCCAGAGCCCTGTTTGGTTACTTACACTCACTCGCTGGCAGATTTGGACTATTTGCAAGAATCGGTGGGCCATTGTAGTAATTATTTTTTTTTTAATTAGAGAAAAGTGTTCAATTTGGTATTCAATCCTGGTTTGTGGTTGTCAAAAAATGACAAATTTTATAGCACTCATCTACCAATCTTTTATATAGGTAACTTGTAAAACTAACAAGATTTAGAACAGGTCATCTCAAGCCATTGAAGATAGAAAATAACAACAAAATCTACCCCCACTTGCCAAAAATGTAGCTTGGCACCTGCAGCTCCAGAACACATTTTGGCTTGCTTTGGATGCACTAAACATGACCTTTGGGAGAGGCCACTGCTTATCATAAAACAGCTCGAGGAGCATGAACTCATGGAATTTGTGTAAGCTTTACACAAGGGAATAAGAAACAATAACAATAGCATTGATGAGGCACAATTTGGATTGTAGATTATAAACACAAGGTAATATTTATTTATTTGGATTTGGTCTTATTACCTTGTGTTAATAACAATAGCAATTATCTTGGACTCTATTTATAGGGAGCCCATTGTATACCTATTGATTGAAAACTAAATCCTTCCAAAATAAAAGAATGGCAGCATCACTTCTGAAGTCAAACTGTTGATTTTAGCTTATTTATTACTTTTAAGTATTGATTTATATATTTATTACTGTGTATTAGTTAGCCGGCTTGTGGACCTTCTAGGTCTGGGTAGCCATTACTGCTCCAGGGATGTGTATCAGTGTTGACTGCTGTGTAGGTATGAACGTCCGCACTGGGGAGATCTTCCCTGCTTCCTTCCCCAGCCGAGGACCTGACATTCCGCTCCGCTCCACTCGTCTACTGACTCGCTCTCAGGAGGTTTGTTCTCTTACTTAGCTCTCTTCTTGTCAAACTGGCCTCTTTATTGATAAAGTACAATTTGGATTATTGATTAGAACTACAAGAAAATAAGACCTATAATCCATAGATTAGAACTACAGGAACAACAGTCTTTGATTTCCAGACTTAAGTCTGGTCATCTATGAACAATGACTTTCCACTATGTACTAAGTGTCAACCTGCAACCCCAAACCACATCATTGACTGTATTGACTCATCCATTGATGAGCTCTACTCAGCATCCCCAGCAGACACCATCAAAAAGCTCTACAAGCTTGATACTCTGATATGATTGTTGAGTAGAGATAAAAAAAAAAAGAAGAAGAGGAATTTTAGTTTAAGAATGTACAAATCAAGTGAACAAAGCCTTCTTTAATTTGCAACACAAATTTTCTCTAAATGGAAAAGGGGATGAAGTGAACTTAGATAAGCCTCCATGGCAGTAGCTTCCCCCTAAGTGGATGAACATGGGCCAACTGAGGGTGTGCAGCAGTTGGCGGAGATCTACGACACGGCCAATAGCCTGCTGAAGGTGGGGCCCATAGACTACAGCCCTCTGCGGGGCGTGGACCTATGGCTCTCCCACGGAGACATGTTCATCCTCCAGAACCTGTCCACCTCTCCAGAGGTGGAGCCCCCAGACTTCGTGGCCAACCTCAAGGCCACCTTCCTCTTCATCAAGGAGCACCCCTACCCTTGTGTGACTCTCTTCGCCAACAACCAGCCGCGCTACTTCCAGCTGGATGAGGCCGGGCACTGGCATCCTGTGAGTTTGGCCCCTTCCCATCCCACTTTGATATTCTTCCTTATCTACTCCCATTCTTTAGCTTTTTCCCCCTCTTCCTTAGCCCCTCCCCTTTCTCTGATACTCTTCCTTAGCCACTCCCCTTTCTCTGATACTCTTCCTTAGCCCCTCCCCTTTCTCTGATATCCTTCCTTAGCTCCTCCCCTTTCTCTGATACTCTTCCTTAGCCCCTCCCCTTTCTCTGATATCCTTTCTTAGCTCCTCCCCTTTCTCTGATACTCTTCCTTAGCCCCTCCTCTTTCTCTGATACTCTTCCTTAGCCCCTCCCCTTTCTTGAATACTTTTCCTTAGCCCCTCCCCTTACCTTCTGCCCCCTCTTCCTTAGCCACTCCCCTTTCTCTCCCCTGTTACATACATAACTGACCAATGGGTTCCAGTACCATCGCAATGCACCGCCACCGCCCATGTTCCCCAACACCTGGTAGAACCATGTGCCAACCAACCACTACGGTGACGTCCCCCTCCTCCTGTTTACCACGTATTGTTACGATACCATAGTAACCCTCTTTCCTCTGTGTGAAACAGCTGAGCTGTTCCCTTTCTTTGTAATACCACTGGTTACTTTCTCAATATGACACTTAATTCAATTCCTATTTTTTTCAATCTCTCATTTATTAACGTGTCTCCTTTTTTTTTTTTTATTAAACCCAGTAAAAGCTTTTTCCTCTTTTTTTTTCGCATCATATAAAAAAAGTGATATATATGTATGTGCTTGTGTGTATTTAATTTTTTCACTATTTTATTTTTTTCACCACTTTTTTTTTAGCCATATTATTATTAATATTATATTATTGCATATTTACATATTTTTTCAAATATAAAACTGTTGCCATAAATTTTTTTCTCCTCTTTTTTTTTTTCATCAGTGCAATTTTTTTTTTTTTTTTAAAGAATAGATACACAGATATTTAAACTGTTTCAATTATTATGTTTAAGCTCTATTATTATCATTATTATTATAACTGATTAACAACTTGTTGGTACTGTTGAAAAAATGAATCACATTTAAAAAAAAATATATATATATATGTAAAATTTACTGTTATATATATTATATTATTATTATTAATATACTCAAATATATATGAATTATCAAAAGTTCTTAAGTGGAATTGTTAATTTGGATCTTTTAAAATTTTCTTTTGGAGATTTTTTTTTTTGAAATTATCGTCTGCTTTTTTATTATTTTTGTTTTATTTTTGCTTTTTTAAAACTTATATAATTCCAATAAAAATATAAAGTTTTTTTTTTGTTATTAATTTACTTTTTTTTTCTTTAAGGGTATATGTTTTTTTTTTTTTTCAAACATTAAAAAAAAAATTGTTTGTTTATGCAAGGTCTTTCTTAAATATTGCTTTATATATATATATATTGGTATTTTGGACAGGTTAAAAAAAAAAGACAAAAATATTTTCTAAATTTGAATATTACAATTTAAAAAAAAAAATAGTTTAATTTTTTTCAAAAAAAGTATTAAAAGTGTGCAGTCTTCTTTTTTTGTTTAATTTTTCTTTTTTTTTTACATGTTAAAATTAAATAAATGCATGTTTATGTGTTATAAAAATGGGAAATTGTTGCAAAAAAAAAAAAAGTGCATTATGATGTCTTATATTAGAAAATTCCTAAGATATGTTGCCAGTTTTTTTTTTTTAATATTCTCTCTCTTATACTCTGTGAATATATAATATTTTGGAGGGTGTAATGTCTCGTTTGTTTTTTTGGGTGATTAGTGTAAAAAAAGAGGAAGAAACTGTTGGATATATTCTTTATTACAATTATTATTTTCATTAATTTTTTTTTTTTTGTGAATGGCCATTTTACAGCCTGATATTATCTTTTATCATCATCATTACCATTATCTCAGCTTTGTTTATTTTGTTTGTTTGCTTAGCTTTTTCTATCTTCTCACTCTTTTTTTTTTTATTATTTATTTTTTTTTTTTTTTTTGCAAGCTGCCAATCTTCTGCTTTCTTTCTTTCTTTTTTTATTTTTTAAAGATTTTTTTTCCCTAATTTTTTTTTTTAAATGTTACTTTCTTATAATAAGGAAATAGTCTAAAGTTTTTTTTTTTTTTTACCTTTATATAAAAAAATATATATTTTATGATAGGAAAAGAAAATGAAAGTACAGTATACAAATTTGTCATATGTATAAAAACAATTTTTTTGCTAATTTTTTAAATGTCATTTATATTAATGTCTTTTTTTTTCCTCCTATTTTTGTTTTTTAAATATCAAAAAAAAAAAAAAATTCTTTGTTAATGCTTTTTTTTTTCTTCTTTTGAAATTTACCTTTTTTTTTTTTTAAATATTGCAATTGCCAAATATTTTATTTGTTTGCTTTTTTATATATATATATAAAAAGATATTTACATTTTTTTTCGAAATTAAAAAAATAATCTTCTTGTCACATTTAAAAAAATATATATCCTGTTGGGTATTTTTTTTTTTATTCTTTTATATAGAATGGATAAATTTGCATATACCTTTGCTTATCCTAGTTGCATATCCAATCTTGATATTATGCCTTATATGCATATATGTGTGCAATTTTTTTTTTAATCATTCTTTTGTTTCCTCCTCTCCCCTCCCTCCTTGCATACTTTCATCTCTTTTGTCATCCCAAAACTATAGAAGGGTCTCTAGTTTTACCATACCCTACTTGTTCCTTATCAAATATCTATTCAGCTATGTTTTGTGTTTTTTGGTTAAAAAAAACCTCTTGGAAAACAAATGGCCAGTAATACGAGAGGGTATTTAGAGGTGGGGATATATATATTGTATTTTTTTATTATAAATATATGAAATAAAAATGGAAATATTTTTTTATATCAATTTTGTTGTTGTTTCTTATCCCCTTGTGTAAAGATTACACGAATTCCAAAAGACAGGAGACATCAATTTTGTGTTTCCTGGCCGTAGTTTGTAGTATTTTTTAGATGGATGAAATAGCATGTTATATGAAGTTTGAAAATGAAGTAGAACTATTTCTCTGTAAGGGACAACACCTAGTTACAGAGTGAAAAGTTCTTTAGAGAGAAATGTCCTCTTACCAGAGAGTTGATAAATGGTAAAAGTGTTAATTTTGATGATGAAAACTGTTCTTTGTAGAGAGGTGTCCTCTCATGGAGCCTGTTCTACTTTATTGATCAGAGTATTTTTTTTTCTTTAAGAAAAGTAAAATACACCCATACCTCGCTTTGCGTCAGGGTTACATTCCAAAAAAACACGACGTAAATTGAAACGACGCAAAGTGAAAATATGTGAAGGCTCAATCAAAAACAAAGGTGTTGACATATTTTAGGAAAAAAAATTTAAAAAATAAATAAAGACTCGAATCCAAAACAACGCAACTTCGAAAATCTAACAACGCACAGTAAAAATTAAGCAGCGACGCAACTTAGAAAAAATGCAAAACGACGCAAAGCGAGGTATTGGTGTAATGAAAAGCACAATTTGGATTATAGATTATAGCTACAAGAAAATAACACCTAATCCAAATAAATTAATAGTGTGTGATGTTTCGGTAACAACACTGTTACCGAACTGTCACACACTATTAATTTATTTGGATTTGGTATTATTTTCTTGTAAAAGTAAAATAACTTTATACTGCTCTTTTTGTGATGAAAAATATGAAGGCCTGGCTCATCAGAGGTGAACCCTTCCAGTGGTTTTCCTAGTTTACTCTTCCAGACTGTTCTACTATTGTATGTTTGTTTTTTTTTTGCTTATCCCTAGTATACATGGTACAGGCCATGATAATCATGGTGGGTAGAAGTAGGCGACTGCTTTTACTGTAAGGGCACCACATGTCTACACATGTGAAAAGCAGTTTGACTTTGCACTTTCAAATGTGCCAGAGTTTGGTTACTTGCACTCGCTGGTGGGGTTGGACTTTTGCAAGAATCGGGGGGGCCAATCAGAGCATTTTTTACTATTGTATGTTGTTATTATTAGTTGTGTAGGGGTCGGTGGAAGGCTGGTTAAACCGTTTGGTTTCCACCACTACGCCCCGGGTTCGATTCCCGCATTGGACACTTTTTTCTGTTTAAAAAAAATGCTCCAATGGCCCTCTATTCTTGCAAAAGTCCAACCCCACCAGCGAGTGCAAGTAACCAAACGGGGCTCTGGCACATTTGTAAGTGCAAAGTCAAACTGCTTTTCACATGTGGTGCGCTCACAGTAAAAGCAGTTGCTAACCACCCACCATGATTATCATGGCCTGTACCACGTGTACTAGGGATAAGCAAAAAAATTATTAGTTGTCTATCAAGTTGACTTTAGGTGACAATATGGATAGCTATTCTCCAAATTGATCAATTAGTGACAATATATCACTTGCAGTTTTTTTGCATAAAAAGATATTTTTCCCATGTAATGATAAGGCAAAATTTGGATTATTGATTATAAACACAAGGTAATAAGACCAAATAAATAGTGTGTGACGTTTCGGTAACAATGTTGTTACTGAAATGTCATTGTTGTTGTTGTTTCTTATCCCCTTGTGTAAAGATTACACGAATGTCATACACTATTTATTTGGATTTGGTCTTATTACCTTGTGTTTTCCCATGTAGTTTTCTCAGCAGGACTTAATATAGGAGTGGTTTGCCGCCAGTTCCCTTCTTTTGTCTATGTAATTGGCCAAATACAGTGGTACCTCGACATACGAGCGCCCCAACATACGAGTTTTTCGAGATACGAGCCGACGAGCAAGTGATTTTTTGCTTTTAGTTACGAGCGAAATTCGAGATACGAGTTCGGTTCGGTAGTAACACGCAGTCGCGCCATCACGATCAGTTAGCAGCGTGCTTCCGCTGTGATAAGTTGTGTTTTGTGTTCGCGTTTTGTGTTGCGTTTACATTTACAGTTTTAGTTCATTTATTTTTATAACCATGGATCGGAAGAAAGTTTGTAAAAAGTCAAGTGCTAAAAAAAATATGATGAGTATTGAATTAAAACGTGAAATTATAGAAAAACATGAGCAAGGTGTTCGAGTTGTTGACTTGTCGAGGCAGTATGGCCGTAGTACGTCCATGATATGTTCTGTGCCGGAACATTCTGAGAGGGAGGAAGAAACAAACCTCCTTGGATATGTTTTTTTCTAAACGGCCTACAGGTGAAATCGAGAAAAATGTAGCGAAAAAGGCAAAGACCAGTGAGGATATCTAATTTATTTCTTTACATTCTCTTTTTTGTTTTTGTACAATAAATATTTGATATTTATAAATACGTTTTTATTATTTAAAACCACGTAACAAAAATAACTGGGGTGACATTTTGGAGGTTGGAACGGATTAATGGTAGTTCAATTGTTTTGTATGGGGAAATTTGCTTCGAGATACGAGTAATTCAAGATACGAGCAAGGTTGCGGAACGAATTAAACTCGTATGTCGAGGTACCACTGTACATTTTTTTGTAGTTTTTTTTTGTTGTTGTTGTTGGTAGATGATACTATATCTAGCACTTTTTTTGCAAGATACAGTAGAACTAACTCTCTGTAAAGGACAACACCTAGTTACACAGCCAAATTGTCCTTTAGAGAGAGGTGTCCTTTTATCAGAGAGTTGCTAAATAGTAAAAGCCACAGTTTATACCACTCCAATGTTATGTATATAATCTTCTTCTTTCTTATCCCCACTCAATCATATAAGCCTGTAGAGCTTGAGTAAAAAAAAAACCTCCGCCTTTGCCAGGCCGATGCTCGAATGAAAAAGATGAGGGGGAGCAGTAACTCAGTAAAAAAAACCTGGGCTCAGCTGGCCCGGCTGATAGTACCCTGTAAGGGCTCCAGGGATACAGGATATCTGTACTCCATGTTAGGAACAGCTGTACGTGGTGTCTATTCCTCATATCAGAGGTGGCCATTTCTTTTGGAGCTAAGTTGGGCTGTTACTGAGTAGAGCTGCCATTCTTAATGACAAAGACAGACGCATTCTACTTCACCCAATCTCCTTATGGATGTCAAATATCCTCTGATGAGATCTACTTTAATCCCCAGCAGACATATTGTTGTTGTTTCTTATCCCCTTGTGTAAAGATTACACGGATTCCATGAGATCTCATGGAATGGGGTGTAGGGGTGCAGCTTTCGTTGATCATGGCACCATGATCCAGGCACATTTTGGTGAAAGTCTGATTTTGCCTGTAATTTGAGGCCGTTCCTAACATAGAAGCATTTGCTGCCGACTCTAACATGAGTACAGAGGCAGCTCCTCCATATCCCTGGAGTGGGGCCCTTGCTGAGGTCTATCAACCGGGTCAGTTGAAGTCAAGATTTTTAATCAGGTCCACTCCTCTTCTAACAATGAAGCTGTTGGTCCGCGACTGCTTATTCGTCAGAGTTATTCTGCTTGTTTCGCATCTGGCCTTCATATATGAAGGTTGTTTCTCTATCCGCCACCTGGGGACGCACCCTATAGCAGTCAGATCTGCCGAGGGCCAGCAGACATGTATGTAATGAAAGCAACAAGCAGAGAACCACTGAGAGAGTATTTATTCCATAAATCAGCAACAGAGAGACCGAGGAATGGACGTGTGATAGTAACTGCCACCCAGTCCAGCTGGAACACCCCGGTGCTGGTCAAATACCGGCTGTCGGACATTCGCACTGCGCCGGAGTCCGAGACACAAGTCCCTCTCCACGTAGAGCTTCTTCTGGACTACCTCGTGCTCCCTGTTGAGACGGACCTGCCATTTTGCAAGGTCTCCATACAGGTCCTTTGTCCGTTCAGTCAGGTTGCGGAGGGAGTAGAGCCGTGTGGTTTCTGACCGTATGGCATCGTCCAGTCTGTACATGACATTGACATGGTTAGGAATCGGCAATCTTTTTGAGTCGGAAGAGAGTCAAAAATTAAAATTTTACAAAAGTTTTCAAAGAGCCACAAAATGTTCTTGACAACAATAAATAGTACTCGCATAAATAAAAACGTTATTTAACTTGAAATACGCAACTTCACATTCAAAGAGCCGCATGTGGCTCGCAGGTTGCCAACCCCTGGTGTAGGTGAGTGAGGTATAATCGAGGTTGACCCGTTTTGGATGACAATGTTTGAAAGTCAAAATACCAAAGCTTCCATTTAGGATCTATGCAAATAATTCAATTGAGTTAGTTAACTCCCAATAATTGAGAGATTCGCTGAGATTTGAATTCCTGACTTGTCAATGATGAAAGACAATAATTCACTGAAATAATTTTTTTTTTAAATTGACCAGAAGACCTGTGAACAATACATCCTATTTGAATATTAATTTATTGCAAGAAATAAAAATATTTGACCAGAAAATAAAATGAATTCAGTGAGGGAAATCAATTTGACCGCCAGACCTGTAAACAATCTCCTCTCATCGACGATAATTCATTGAGAGAAAAAAATAAATTTGAGAAGAAAACCTGACAAAAAAAAAGCTTCCCTAGGACAATAATTCAGTGAGGAAAATGAATAAATTTGACCAGTTACTATCAACAATACCATTCGCAGATTCATAAAGACATCAGTAAATACATTAATGATAATTAACGATTATAAATTAATAAATTTGACCAGCTAATCTGTCAACAATGCCATCCGCCATTTCATTAAGACATAAGTTGAATATGTAACAAAAGAGGCACCTCTCCCTTTAATTGTGCATCAAAACGATGCATTGTGCATTACCCTGGTAAAAAAAAAAAACTTTAATAGTGATGATAAAGAATGCACAGTGTATTGTTCTGGTGACATTTAAAGGGAGAGGTGCTTCTTTTGGTACATGAATATCATCCTCCCGCAACTTTATGTTGTATAAGTTGAATATGTTAATAAAAAGAGCGCTTTTATATATTTGTATTATTGATATAAAAATATGTTTTATACAGTAATAATTCAGTGATATAAATAAATAAATTTGACCAGATGACCAGTCAACAATGTCGTCCACCAATTCATTAGACATTAGTAAATATTTTGAGTCAAAAGGCGATCCATTAATTAAGATTATATAAAAGGGCGTACCTGGATCTGTTATTAAAAAAAAACAATTTTTTCTCAAAATATTTCGAGAGAATGCTCCCTCTTATTTGACTGTGCAATAAATTGATAAAGAGGGAGCAATCTCTCGAAATATTTTGAGAAAAAAAAATTTTTTTTTTTCTTTACAGATCCAAGTACGTCTTTTTATATAATTAGTAAATATGTTGTTTATAATTCAATAATATAAATAAATAAATTTGACCAGTCAACATTGTCCACCAAATTAGAAAGGAGCTTTTGTATATTTGTTTTTTGATATAAAAATATGTTAGAGTATGATAATTCAGTGATATAAATAAAAATAATTTTGACCGGCTGACCTATCAACGATGCCATCAGCTACTTTCTCACTGTCAGGCCTCATCAGCATGCGGCTCTGGCGCCACTTCATGAGGTGGAGCTGCTGATCCTGCCAGTTCTGGAGGTGGCGGGAGAAGGAGAGTCGGTCGTCTGCTGCGTTCACCTGCTGCACCGTCTGCAACATCCCCAGGCTGTTTCATCCATTCATTTATACCTTAGTGTGTCTTCTGGGACACGTCATGTTATCCTATAGGTAGTTCCAAGCCATAGGTCATAGCCAAATATTTTTTCATTGCAGTAAGGGCAGTAAGAAATTACATTAGGAACTTTAGAAAGGTATTTATGAACAAACAGAAATAATGTAAATATATTTTTCTCTCAATATATAATAAGTATTTAAAATATGTATATAATAATCCCTATATATATAAAAGTCAATGTATGTATGTATTTATGTGTGTTTGTTCCTATGTCCACATACATATACACGTCCACAATACGTAACTAAACTGACTGAAATTTTAACAGTATATAGAGTAGAATCTGGAAAAACTTATAGTGAAAATTTCAGGTCTCTATCCCGAATATTCTTTGAGTTATTTGCAAATTGCGTTGCAAATTTGCCCTTTCGCTCGCAAGCAGCGCCTCTAGCGGTGAAGATGGGAGGTAATATCAGCTGACCTAATGTACATGTAAAACGTGTTTTAACAGGACATAGAGAAAAATCTGGAAGAGATATTTAACGGATTTTTAGCCAAGAAAATTTGAAATTGACAGGTTCTGGGCAAAAATATTTGTTTTTTTAGTCAGAAAATGATGACGACAATATTGCTGTATCATGTTTGATTATCAGATGTAAAATTATATCGGGAAAAATTCCAAAAAGCAGAGACCACGGGTGAAGCCAGTTCATTTTTAGTATGCAGGAACAATATTCTAACAGAAAAACATTCATTCGAGCAGAAGACACAAAGCCAGATCATCTCTCAATAAAAATATCGCTTCTCAGACACAAAGTTTGGAGCGGGACGTTTACAAGAGTGACATCCACGGCGCCAATTTATAATTGTAACGAATAGTATTTGAATAAAAACATTTAATCGGGTAAAACCCGGGCGTTGCCCGGGTCATTCGGCTAGTGTGTTTATAAAAATTGTATTTATTATTAAGTTGTTAACGTGATAATCCTGTTGAAGGACTGACAAGTCCGAAAGCTTGAAAATAAAAAGTTGCACATGAAACTTAAACCCTGGAAGCTTTATTTATTTTAAAGTATTTAGGAATAAACGGAGCTACAAAGTGTCTACATGGGAGTAACTTACCTCCCTGAGCAAGGCCTGCATACGGTCCCTGTGCTGCTCGTCACGGTTGATCTCCTCTTTCAAGGCATTGTCGGTGTCCCTCCAGACATCAGCTAGTCGTGTCATGCCAGCTGTGACAGCGTTCTCTACCGTGCGACACAGGTCCTGGCTGAGGTGACGTGACACCATGGACTGCTGGAGTCTCTCGTCCAGCTCGTGTTCCCATGACTCCACGCTTCTGTCACCAGCAACGTTGTGGAGACTTCTTTTTTTACTCTCCAGAACTCAGTAGAGTTTATTGTTATATAGTACACGTGGTACAGCCCATGATAGTCATAGTCTTTTACTGCAAGACCAGTTTGTCAACGTTGTGGAGACTTCTTATTTTACTCTCCAGAACTCAGTAGAGTTTATTGTTATATAGTACACGTGATACAGCCCATGATAGTCATAGTCTTTTACTGCAAGACCAGTTTGTCAACGTTGTGGGGACCTCTTCTTAAACTCCCCATAACTCAGAAGAGTTTATTGTTATATAGTACACGTGATACAAGCAATGATAATCATGGTGGGTAGTTAACGAGTACATTTACTGCAAGACCAGGTTGTCAAAGTTGTGAATGAGTTCTTATACTTTTCAGAACTCAGGAGAATTTATTGTTATCCACATATAGTACACGTGGTACAGCCTATGATAATCATAGTGGGTAGTTAGTGAGTGCTTTTACTGCAAGACCAGTTTGTCAATGTTGTGGGGACTTCTTGTACTCCCCAGAACTCAGTAGAGTTTATTGTTATATAGTACACGTGGTACTGCCCATGATAATCATAGTGGGTAGTTAGTGAGTGCTTTTACTGCAAGACCAGTTTGTCAATGTTGTGGGGACTTCTTGTACTCCCCAGAACTCAGTAGAGTTTATTGTTATATAGTACACGTGGTACTGCCCATGATAATCATAGTGGGTAGTTAGTGAGTGCTTTTACTGCAAGACCAGTTTGTCAATGTTGTGGGGACTTCTTGTACTCCCCAGAACTCAGGAGAGTTTATTGTTATATAGTACACGTGGTACAGCCCATGATAATCATGGTAGTAGTTGGCGACTGCTTTTAATGCTCACTGATAATGCTACATATGTATATATGTGGAAAGCAGTTACAAGTACATTTATACAACGATGGATGTTCTTAAACTTGAACTACTCTCCAGAACTCAGTAGAGTTTATTGTTATTCATATATAGTACACGTGGTACAGCCCATGATAATCATGGTGGGTAGTTAGCGAGTGCTTTTACTGCAAGACCAGGTTGTCAACGTTGTGGGGACTTCTTCTTATACTCCCCTGAACTCAGTAGAATTTATTGTTATCCCAAGTATACGTAGTACAGCCCATGATAATCATAGTGGGTAGTTAGCGAGTGCTTTTACTGCAAATGCACCACGTATCTATGCATGTGGAAAAGCAGTTATAAGTGTATTTATACAACGTTTTTGACGTTCTCGACAGTAGATTAGAGTTTATTATTATCTCTAGTACATGTAGTACAAGCAATGATAATCATAGTGGGTAGTTAGCGAGTGTTTTTACTGCAAATGCACCACGTATCTATGCATGTGGAAAAGCAGTTATAAGTGTATTTATACAACGTTTTTGACGTTCTCGACAGTAGATTAGAGTTTATTATTATCTCTAGTACATGTGGTACAAGCAATGATAATCATAGTGGGTAGTTAGCGAGTGTTTTTACTGCAAATGCACCACGTATCTATGCATGTGGAAAAACAGTTATAAGTGTATTTATACAACGTTTTGGACGTTCTCGACAGTAGATTAGAGTTTATTATTATCTCTAGTACATGTAGTACAGCCCATGATAATCATAGTAAGTAGCTAGCGAGTGCTTTTACTGCAAATGCACCACATATCTATGCATGTGGAAAAACAGTTATAAGTGTATTTATACAACGTTTTGGACGTTCTCGACAGTAGATTAGAGTTTATTATTATCTCTAGTACATGTAGTACAGCCCATGATAATCATAGTAAGTAGCTAGCGAGTGCTTTTACTGCAAATGCACCACATATCTATGCATGTGGAAAAACAGTTATAAGTGTATTTATACAACGTTTTGGACGTTCTCGACAGTAGATTAGAGTTTATTATTATCTCTAGTACATGTAGTACAGTCCATGATAATCATAGTAAGTAGCTAGCGAGTGCTTTTACTGCAAATGCACCACATATCTATGCATGTGGAAAAACAGTTATAAGTGTATTTATACAACGTTTTGGACGTTCTCGACAGTAGATTAGAGTTTATTATTATCTCTAGTACATGTAGTACAGTCCATGATAATCATAGTAAGTAGCTAGCGAGTGCTTTTACTGCAAATGCACCACATATCTATGCATGTGGAAAAACAGTTATAAGTGTATTTATACAACGTTTTGGACGTTCTCGACAGTAGATTAGAGTTTATTATTATCTCTAGTACATGTAGTACAGTCCATGATAATCATAGTAAGTAGCTAGCGAGTGCTTTTACTGCAAATGCACCACATATCTATGCATGTGGAAAAACAGTTATAAGTGTATTTATACAACGTTTTGGACGTTCTCGACAGTAGATTAGAGTTTATTATTATCTCTAGTACATGTAGTACAGTCCATGATAATCATAGTAAGTAGCTAGCGAGTGCTTTTACTGCAAATGCACCACATATCTATACATGTGGAAAGCAGTTATAAGTGTATTTATACAACGTTTTGGACGTTCTCGACAGTAGATTAGAGTTTATTATTATCTCTAGTACATGTAGTACAGCCCATGATAATCATGGTGGGTAGTTAGCGAGTGCTTTTACTGCAAATGCACCACATATCTATGCATGTGGAAAAACAGTTATAAGTGTATTTATACAACGTTTTGGACGTTCTCGACAGTAGATTAGAGTTTATTATTATCTCTAGTACATGTAGTACAGCCCATGATAATCATAGTGGGTAGTTAGCGAGTGCTTTTACTGCAAATGCACCACATATCTATGCATGTGGAAAAACAGTTATAAGTGTATTTATACAACGTTTTGGACGTTCTCGACAGTAGATTAGAGTTTATTATTATCTCTAGTACATGTAGTACAGCCCATGATAATCATGGTGGGTAGTTAGCGAGTGCTTTTACTGCAAATGCACCACATATCTATACATGTGGAAAGCAGTTATAAGTGTATTTATACAACGTTTTGGACGTTCTCGACAGTAGATTAGAGTTTATTATTATCTCTAGTACATGTAGTACAGTCCATGATAATCATAGTGGGTAGTTAGCGAGTGCTTTTACTGCAAATGCACCACATATCTATGCATGTGGAAAAACAGTTATAAGTGTATTTATACAACGTTTTGGACGTTCTCGACAGTAGATTAGAGTTTATTATTATCTCTAGTACATGTAGTACAGTCCATGATAATCATAGTGGGTAGTTAGCGAGTGCTTTTACTGCAAATGCACCACATATCTATACATGTGGAAAGCAGTTATAAGTGTATTTATACAACGTTTTGGACGTTCTCGACAGTAGATTAGAGTTTATTATTATCTCTAGTACATGTAGTACAGCCCATGATAATCATAGTGGGTAGTTAGCGAGTGCTTTTACTGCAAATGCACCACATATCTATACATGTGGAAAGCAGTTATAAGTGTATTTATACAACGTTTTGGACGTTCTCGACAGTAGATTAGAGTTTATTATTATCTCTAGTACATGTAGTACAGCCCATGATAATCATGGTGGGTAGTTAGCGAGTGCTTTTACTGCAAATGCACCACATATCTATACATGTGGAAAGCAGTTATAAGTGTATTTATACAACGTTTTGGACGTTCTCGACAGTAGATTAGAGTTTATTATTATCTCTAGTACATGTAGTACAGCCCATGATAATCATGGTGGGTAGTTAGCGAGTGTTTTTACTGTAAATGCACCACATATCTATACATGTGAAAAGCAGTTATAAAAATGTGCAAGAGCCCCATTTGGTTACTTCTATTCACTGGTGTGGTTGTGGCGTTGAATCGGGGGCCATTGAAAGCATTTAGTTTCTTCAGAGAGAAAAAAAAAAGTTCCCATTGCAGGATTCAATCTCGGGTAGTTACCATCGTATTTCAAATGTTTATACTACTGCTCCACAATAGTGGATGTTGATCAGAGGTAGGTAACGGCTGATGTAAGAAAGAAAGCTTTTAATGGAAGACTGGTGTTGAAACTTTGTCAACGATCCGAGTCCGTTAGTTTGCGGAGACAGTCAATAGATGACGCTCAGTTCTAGCATCTATTTTGACAGGAGAGGTGACTCTGTAGGTATTTACTGTAACATTAACCTCTAAGGTTGCTCTTAATTCGTTAGGGAAAATAATAAAAAGTCAAGTTGTTAATTAATAGGCTAATCCCTTGTGGCGACTACACTTTGCTTCAGCGAGCCGAACTAAGACGGCATCGGCGGGCGTCAACACTTCACTACGCATGCGCGTGGGACGTCATCAGAGACGCTGGCGACTTAGCGGTAAACAACAAGGCTAGTGCGGCGGCCGTTATTTCAACCGTTGCTTCTTTTCTCTTTATAATTTCTTGCTTTAAATAAATTAATTTTAATTATAATTTTATCAGCAGCCTTTCCACAAGCCACACCAACACAGCATATCAACAACCATCCTACACCCTTAATAGAATGTTCAAATCAATAAGCTTGAGGGATGAGTTTCTTTTGCAAATAAATTTATTTCGAGCTTTCGGGCAACGCCCTTCTACAGGAAAATAAAGTAAATTAAATTATATTACATTGAGATTAAGGCAGGCAAATGTATAACGAACTATAGAAAATAAATATCAGAAACAAACACACGTGAGACTACTCGTACGTCATGCGTTCATGATACATGGGGGGGTGGGGCGGCTGCAGGGAATATTACATTATAAATTTCCGGTAAATCAATTTTTCTATTAAGGCTGTGGAATTTACTTGACAGGAGGGATTCGATGATTAGTCTCTGATATTTGCTGGAGATATTGGAAGTTGTGGTCTGTACTTACTCCTTTCTGAGATCGCCCGGGTCTCTCATCTCCGGGTAGGGCATGTAGAGGGGTTTGGAGTGGAGACAGCTCTTGTTGACAAGAATGACAACTGTCTTGTTAGCATCGTCTGCCAGGATCCTCTTTCTGGTCTCCTTCAGCGCCCTGTCACGTCACCATTTACATCAGCCATTCCTGTTGTCACGTTGTCACTCTAGTAACAAGCGCAGCTTCGAACGGTCGTCCAGTCACTCGATCTGCGGAAGCACCGCTGCCAAGTGACGCAAACAATTCTAAATGATACCAAAATAACAATTTAAAAACCTCTATTATCAATTAATCGAACAATGACTTTATTAAGGGTCCCCTTTAGTCTTATATATAGACTTTCCTAAGAGATACAGAAATGATTTTTAAAAAAGAAGAAGAAAGAATTCAAATAAACAAAGTATAATATAGGAAATATGTACATGTAGAACTATAATAATTCTGGTACAATATTATATATTCATAGATGCTATAGGTTTTTTTTCCTGCTCCCATTTTTATATAGATACTCAGAAGTTAATGGTAAAATGTAAAAAACAAAAAAACACCGAACTCAACAAAAAAGAAGAATAAGAAAAAACAACAACATATAAATATAGAGCTTATATATATATACAGTTAAACCTGTCTATAGCGCCCCCTCTTGGGACTCACCAAAATAGGGTGCTATAGAGAGGGGGTGCTATAGACAGGTCACTTTTAATGAAAATCGCATTGTACTACGTATTTAAAATCGGGCGCTATAGAGAGGGAGGCGCTATTTAGAGGGGGCGTTATAGACAGGTTTAACTGTACTTAAGAACTCGCTATTATCTTATTTCTCAATGTCGAGTCGATAATATTGAAAGAGCATAGAAAAAAAAATATTTTTGCATATTGTATTTGTAAATATACAAGGTACATTCACATAAAAAAAAAAAAAATCCCGGAATTTTTAAAATAAAAAATAATCAAAAATTATAATTATCTCCTATACTTTGTCCTTAATTCCAATGTTTTCTTCAACTACCCTCTGTAATCGTTTTCATTAAAAATAAATCTTAAAATAAAAAAAAGTGAAGGATCAGGTTGATAAATTAAGAGAAATGCATCTCCTGATTTTACAACTAAAAAAAAAGAATGAAACGATCGCACAAAGTAGTTCATATTTCTAAATAGAGATGGCGGCGCTCTTTAAGCTTACAATTATTTGATGTAAATATGTAAATATTGTGTGAGAACAACTTACTTCAGACGATCATTTAGTTGGTTTTCAAGATTTTCAAAATCCTTCATCAGTTTCATAATGATATCGTATTCCTAAAACAAACACAATTCTTTAAAAAACTAGAGCATTAGATCACTGTTGCATATATAAAAAGACAAATCTAAAACAAAAATACACCAAAACCTGTCTTGGAAGTTTCCATTTGGTTCCAAGCAAAAATTGTACTCGCAAGACAGGGGTTGAATAAAATTGGTTGCAATAAACCTAAAACTATTCTTTCTTATGCAAATTAATGATGTTCTTTATATAGGATATTCAACATAGAATCTTTATAGGAGCTTAAAGAAATTTAGAAGTGAATCAATTATACAGGGTCACACAGATGTGGATCTAATAAAAAAACTAAATTATAGAAAAACCAACGGTTCCCATTAAAAATCGATTCCTAAGACAGGACAACTCCCATGACAGGAGACGTCTAAGATAGGTTTTACTTGTTCATACGTGGGCTTAGGTGAAGAAATAAGAAGGGAGAACTAAACAACGAACATAACAGACAACAATGTATTAATAAAAAAATGAAAGGATTGTGAAGCACGAATGTTTCTTCTGCACATAAATCAAACTTCTACTGTCCTTACTGCGATGAAAAAATATTGGGCGGGCTTGGCTCATCAGTGGTGAACCCTTCCATCAGTTTTGAAAATTTAATCTACCATACTTCTTCATAGAGCTCTAATACTGTATTGGACGATTCTGATTATACAATGCTACACTGAAGGATGGAATCTTAGAAATGGTATTCCACCTATAAAATTGATTTGAGCTATTTTACCATTATACCGATTCTTAAAGATAAACTCTTGTAAAATCTATTTTAAAATTGTGTGTGTTTTATTTTAAAAAGAAATATACGTGATAAATATAATTTAAATTTCTTATACAGTAGAACCTCCCTGTAAAATACACCTAATTGCAGAGACAAAGTGTCTTTTAGGAAGAGATGTCCTCTAACCGGAGAGTTACTAAATAGAAAAAATATTAACTTTGCAATTGAAAACTGTCTTTTGTAGAGAGGTGTCTTCTAGTGCGAGTGTCACTCATGGAGTGTGTTCTACTGTAACAGATGGGGCGCGCTAATGTATCATGTTATTATTAAGACACCTACCTCCCGTAACCTGGCCCCGACAATGTCAAACCTCTCAGGGGCACACGGGATGCCGCCCCGCAGTCGCTGACACTCGAGATTGACGTGTAGGAGGCGGTCCAGGCTCTCCCGGAGTTTCTGCAGGTCCCTCAGGGTGTTCAGGGTGCAGTTGAAGTCCTCCCAGAGAAGGTCCGCCTCTCTAGCCAGGCTGCGGTGGGCGTGGTCTAGCTCGGTGAGGCGGTCCCTACACGCCCGGCGGACCGCCCTTTCTTCAGCCCCTCCCACTTCTCTGCAACGGGCGTCATGCTCGGAGGCGTGGTCTTTGCTGAAGGAGGCGTGGAAGAGCACGCTCTGACATCCAGCCCCATCTGACACCAGCAGATTCTGTATAGTTGCATAAGACTAATACTGTTATTGTGTGTGTGTGTATTTACAGTTAAATAATTTAAAATTTCGTACACGTTCATACTTTAAATATATATTTTTAAAAAGGATTCTCTCCAAAAGAGTCAAAGAGGTATATATCCATCTAGAGAACTCCCACTACCACAATATTTACAGTCTCAAGTCGTGGAACTTACATAGAAATTTTTATACAACCAATCACCATATCCTATGTTAGGTTTATAATCTTGTAGCGTCTTCTCATTGGTTCTATTAACCATGACATAGTTTATTAGGTAAGTCTGTTCTCTCTGTTTATCTAATTCTGTTCTCTGTTTCTCTAATTCTGTTCTCTGTTTCTCTAATTCTGTTCTCTGTTCCTCTAATTCTGTTCTCTGTTTCTCTAATTCTGTTCTCTGTTTCTCTAATTCTGTTCTCTGTTTCTCTAATTTTGTTCTCTCTGTTTCTCTAATTATGTTCTCTGTTTCTCTCTAATTCTGTTCTTTCTGTTTCTCTAATTCTGTTCTTTCTGTTTCTCTAATTCTGTTCTCTGTTTCTCTAATTCTGTTCTCTGTTTCTCTAATTCTGTTCTCTGTTTCTCTAATTCTGTTCTTTGTTTCTTTAATTCTGTTCTCTGTTTCTCTAATTCTGTTCTCTGTTTCTCTAATTCTGTTCTCTCTGTTTCTCTAATTCTGTTCTCTGTTTCTCTAATTCTGTTCTCTGTTTCTCTAATTCTGTTCTCTCTGTTTCTCTAATTCTGTTCTCTCTGTTTCTCTAATTCTGTTCTCTTTGTTTCTCTAATTCTGTTCTCTCTGTTTCTCCAATTATGTTCTCTGTTTCTCTAATTCTGTTCTCTGTTTCTCTAATTCTGTTCTCTATTTCTCTAATTCTGTTTTCTGTTTCTCTAATTCTGTTCTCTGTTTCTCTAATTCTGTTCTCTGTTTCTCTAATTCTGTTCTCTGTTTCTCTAATTCTGTTCTCTGTTTCTCTAATTCTGTTCTCTGTTTCTCTAATTCTGTTCTATGTTTCTCTAATTCTGTTCTCTGTTTCTCTAATTCTGTTCTCTGTTTCTCTAATTCTGTTCTTTGTTTCTCTAATTCTGTTCTTTGTTTATCTAATTCTGTTCTCTGTTTCTCTAATTCTGTTCTTTGATTCTCTAATTTTGTTCTTTGTAATTCTGAAGTTTATGGAGTCGCTAAATGTGTTTTAAGATGTGTCCACCACAATATTTACAGTCTCAAGTCCTGAAACACTACTCCTAATTTACAGTAACAATTATACAAACAGCCATCATCCTATATAAGGTTGATAATCTCTTGTAGCATCCTCTCTCTCATTGATTCTCTTAGCTATGACGTAGTTTAATAAGTAATTCTGTTCTCTGTAATTCTGCAGTTTGTGGAGTCGCTAAATGTGTGTTGTAAAATGTGTGAATAAAATTGTATTTCTATTCATGATAAAATTGTGAAAAAGTATTAAAATTACAAAAATATTCACACAATGAGTATCTTTTTTATTTAAAAAACGCTAGCTTTCAAGCGTTAATCGCTTTTCAACGGGCTTACAATAATATCGACTTGATCCCTTCAGAAATATTTACAAAAAACAAACGCGGGCCGCGTGGATATTCAAATTATATTTGTTGTACTATCTATCAGAGTGGTCAATCCAGTGGATATACATGCAACAGTTGAAGATGTTGCGCTTTCGTAACTTAGATTTTATTTTAAGATAGGAGAATTTGTATTGATGGGGATTTTGGCGTGAGGATAATTATCTATAAGAACAAAGGTCGCCTCACTCTCAAAATAGACGATCAATAGATGGCATCTAGTTTTGACGTCTATTTTGACAGGAGAGGTGTACCTCGTGCTTATAGACCATTATCCTCTCGGAAAAATTCCCATCTATATTTTGGCCATATATTTGGCCTATCCACTATGACAACTAAACACCTCTTTGGCAGATTGTAGATATTAATGGAATAAAGTCCGCCACGGACTGACAAGGGCCATTAGCCCGAAACCATGGTCTCTAGATGGACGCTTCTCAGTTTGTCAAAGCTGGTGTTGTGGCTTTGTCACCGACCTGAGGCCGCTAGTTTGCGGAAACGGTCAATAGATGGCGTCTAGTTTTGATGTCTATTTTGACGGGAGAGGTGATCTTCATTCATATACTGTAAATAAGGTCGAGAATGAAGTCCATGGATAATTTTGCGATATCCTATGATATAATTAAGCGAAAACAGCCATAGAAATGAAGTTCTGATAACACAGGAAGACTGCCAACCTATGGCTGGTTGAAAAAAAAATAGATACCGTGTCCACAACCAATGTTGTTTGAAAAAAGAGATAGAGGTGGGGGTTAATATATTAGTATTATTATATATTACCGCGGAGGGTAATTAGTAGCATATTCCTTCCAGACTTATAACTCTATCTCATCTACACTCATAGATGAAACTTAAGGAAATGGAAAGTTTTTAATGTCGCCGGTCGTTTTTTTTTTTTTTTTTTTTTTTTAAGAAGAGGCAAAGGCAATTTTGTTCACACTTGGTTATCTCGTGTCTTCAATAAAGGTCGCTGTAATATCTTTCAGAGTTATTGTCTGAATCCCGATATACATGTTAAAAGGTACAACTTCCTTAAGTTTTGTCCATGAGTGTAGATGGAGGGGATCGAATATTTTTGGGGACGTATTTACATACGTTGACAACATTCCCACATTTGTTGTTGTGGTTTTTATGTGATATGTTATAAATCCGATGGAAGTTTGCGGAGTGAAATATTGATGATATGAATGATATGAGAATTAAAGGATATCTTGCTTAAACAGCGTATTATATGGAATATAGCAATGATAGAGAATGTTAGGAACTCTATTGAAATAAGGTATGTGAATGTTAGGAATATAGTGGAAGATGTCACGGGTCATTTATGATAACAATGGGGGGATGGGGAGAATATGATAAAATAAGGCTTGAGTGGTATGGAAATGGAGTCCAATGATAGAATGATAGATATTATATGAAAGATTTGCTTATAACGCGTGGTATAGAAGGAAGATAACAATGGTATATGTTGATAATATGATCAAATATTGATTGAAAGGTATGAATTCATTCATGGATGGTTAAAAATGCGATAAGATATATATATATATATATTTAACATTGAGGGAAGTAAACATTTTTATTACTAGTTTTGTTGTATTTAAGCCATTCACAAAATTAAGTGAAACTATTGAAATTAGCTAAATTCGTATATGTCAAGAAAAGATGATTCTTGGGGATCGGTGGAAGGCTGGTTAAACCGTTTGGTTTTCGACCACTATGACCCGGGTTCGATTTTCGCATTGGACACTTTTTTTCTGTTTTTAAAATAATTTAAAAAAATGCTCCAATGGCCCCCGATTCTTGCAAAAGTCCAACCTCACCAGCGAGTGCAAGTAACCAAACGGGGCTCTGGCACATTTGTAAGTGCAAAGTTGAACTGCTTTTCACATGTGTAGACATGTGGTGCGCTTACAGTAAAAGCAGTCGCTAACTACCCACCATGATTATCATGGCATGTACCACGTGTACTAGGGATAAGCATAAAGATGATTCTTAGGAAAAATTAGATAACATTCGATGCGGGTGACTGATCAGAAGAAGGTGGCATTTTAGAACCTCCAAGATGAGAAGAATATCGAGGGGAGTATAATATATGGGAAGATATCAAAGCTGGTAGGATGTATAAGAGAGATTTCTTAATTGTGAGAAGTATTGAGGAAGATTTATCAATGATGTGGGACAGGACGATGGCGTTTCTTGCCGTGACTCACCATCCAGGTACTTGTCAATGCGGGGGTGGATGTGAGAATATCGGAACTGTGGTACAGCAACCTGCTGGCAGATGGCGTCTGTGTCGTGGGAGGAGAACGTCTGGTCGAGAAGTCGGTGGCCCGCAGGTCGGGTGGCCTCAAGAGCTGCTTGAGACATCGTGACGTCGCGTGATTGGGATTGTTTGGTTGCTGGGCGACTGTGGGTCAACGATTGGCTGGAGTCGAATGTGGGTTCCTTGATGGTGAAACTGCCTCCGTGGACTGGATATTTCTTGAATGGTCTAACTTACTGTGGAACCAATTCAATAGTCGCCTGACTGTTGACTCTACTTTGTACCCTGTAAGGGCTCCTAATCCAGGGATACAGGATGAGCAGCATTTGTACTCCATGTTAGGAGCGGCTGTGCACATGGTGTCTGCTTCTCATGTCAGAGGCGGCCATTTCCTATGGAGCTAAGTCGGCCTGCTACTGAGTAGTGCTCCCAGTCTTAATGACAAAGACAGACGCATTCTACTTCACCTAGTCATGATGGTTGTCAATCAAGCTTTACAAGCTTGATACCCTAATATGATTGAGTGGAAATAAGAAAGAAGAAGAGTATCCTCGTATACGCTCTAGACTGCTGTGTATTCCACGCCGTAATCTCTTATAGTCTACGCTGCTTTGTAGGCCACACCGTTTATTCAACAGTATAGTCTGCTTTATATTCCACAGACAGAAGCTTATTCAACAGTAGAGCCTGCCTTGGAGGTCACACAGGAGTTTATTCAACAGTAGAGTCTGCTTTATATTCCACAGACAGAAGCTTATTCAACAGTAGAGCCTGCCTTGGAGGTCACACAGAAGTTTATTCAACAGTAGAGTCTGCTTTATATTCCACAGACAGAAGCTTATTCAACAGTAGAGCCTGCCTTGGAGGTCACACAGAAGTTTATTCAACAGTAGAGTCTGCTTTATATTCCACAGACAGAAGCTTATTCAACAGTAGAGCCTGCCTTGGAGGTCACACAGGAGTTTATTCAACAGTAGAGTCTGCTTTATATTCCACAGACAGAAGCTTATTCAACAGTAGAGCCTGCCTTGGAGGTCACACAGAAGTTTATTCAACAGTAGAGTCTGCTTTATATTCCACAGACAGAAGCTTATTCAACAGTAGAGCCTGCCTTGGAGGTCACACAGGAGTTTATTCAACAGTAGAGTCTGCTTTATATTCCACAGACAGAAGCTTATTCAACAGTAGAGCCTGCCTTGGAGGTCACACAGAAGTTTATTCAACAGTAGAGTCTGCTTTATATTCCACAGACAGAAGCTTATTCAACAGTAGAGCCTGCCTTGGAGGTCACACAGAAGTTTATTCAACAGTAGAGTCTGCTTTATATTCCACAGACAGAAGCTTATTCAACAGTAGAGCCTGCCTTGGAGGTCACACAGGAGTTTATTCAACAGTAGAGTCTGCTTTATATTCCACAGACAGAAGCTTATTCAACAGTAGAGCCTGCCTTGGAGGTCACACAGAAGTTTATTCAACAGTAGAGTCTGCTTTATATTCCACAGACAGAAGCTTATTCAACAGTAGAGCCTGCCTTGGAGGTCACACAGAAGTTTATTCAACAGTAGAGTCTGCTTTATATTCCACAGACAGAAGCTTATTCAACAGTAGAGCCTGCCTTGGAGGTCACACAGAAGTTTATTCAACAGTAGAGTCTGCTTTATATTCCACAGACAGAAGCTTATTCAACAGTAGAGCCTGCCTTGGAGGTCACACAGAAGTTTATTTAACAGTAGAGTCTGCCTTGGAGGCCACTTTGTTTATAAAAACGACCCAGATTACTGTGTAGGCCACACAGAAGCTCAAATATCAGGCTTCCAGGGTTTCTTTCAACCACCTTTATATTGAAACAAGAGATTATTTTATTGTACTATAAAAAGACATATATTGGATTGAAAAAAAGAAAAGATTTATTTGCTAACAAACACTTCAGAATCGTTAAGACTGCAAAGTTACAAGTCCTGTAAAACGCCAAGTTTTCCCCAATTCCAGAATTCCTTAAAGTACCATTCTTGGAAGTATTCCTTTCAACAAATGGTCTTCTTCTTCTTTCTTGTCTCCATTCAACAATCATATCAGGATATCAAGTCTGTAGAGCTTGTTGATGGTGTCTGCTGGGGATGAGTAGAACTCATCAATGGATGAGTCAATACAGTCAATAATACAAAGCAATAACGCGCCATCTATACATATAAAATAAAAGGATTTAAAAGCGCGAATGTTTCTTTTATAATAATACAAACTTCTACTGTCCTTACTGCGATGTAATTCTACTGTCCTATAAGCTTATGTCCATAGTTTACTTGAAAAATCATTTCTAAGATTCCATCCTTCAGTGTAGCATATAAAAGCAGAATGATCCAATACAATATTAGAGCTCTGAGAGGCGGTCTGGTGGATTAAATTGGCGAAACCGCTGGGAGGGTTCACCACTGATGAGCCAAGCCCTCCCAATATATTTTTTCATCGCAGTAAGGACAGTAGAAGTTTGTATTATTATAAAAGAAACATTCGCGCTTTTAAATCCTTTTATTTTATACAGTCAATAATGTATTTTGGGGTTGCAGGTTGAGAATTGCATTTAGTACATAGTGGGAAAACACATCACAACCATTTTGGAAAGTCATTGTTCGTAGATGACCAGACCTAAGTCTCGAAATCAAAGACTGTTGTTTCCTTAAGAGGACAGAATTGGTGCTTGTTCCTCCTGCTCTGTCATGTGCAACAGTAGATTCCCATTCTTGATGGCAGTGGGTCTTAATGGTTGTCAACAGATAGTAATAATCTAAAACGTCTTGTATAATTCATTCATTTGCATAGTTACCTTATGTTTCTCTATACATCTCAGTGATAGTTTTAATGGGAAAATATATGGATCCAACACTACTTAGTGTCTAGTATAGATCAGCCCCTATATATATGTATATAAGATGCCTCCTCACACTATGCAAATAAAGTTAGTAACTTGTGATGGTGTGGATGAAGAAGATTCTTAGCACCTTTTTTTTTTTCATTTGCAAGAAATAAAAGAATTTGAAGCAAATTGTAACATTGAAAAAGAGTACAAAAGTACCGGCCTTAAATACCAGTTTCATGATATTTTACAAAACTTCAAAAAACAGCTTTTTTGGTAGTTAAGCTACAGTTTGCACCAAGCTAATGAGGGCTGACAGTCTGAAATGCGTACATGGTTAGCCTTTCTTGAATTAATCAAGAAAGGGCCAATTGTGGAATAATAAAAAAATCAATGGTTAGTTGATAATTATTCTGACAGATGGCGCAAGCAATCAGCAACTTTTAGTTACATGATCAGATGCCTTTTTCTTAATTTTAACTTTGTCTTTGAATATAGGTTAGTACCCTTAAAGGTTCCTCTCTTCTTCTTCTTCTTCTTCTGTTGTTGTTTCTTATCCCCTTGTTTAAAGCTAACACGAATTCCATGAGTTCATGCTCCTCGAACTCTACTGTTGTTGTTTCTTATCCCCTTGTGTAAAGCTAACACGAATTCCATGAGTTCATGCTCCTCGAACTCTACTGTTGTTGTTTCTTTTCCCCTTGTGCAAAGCTTACACGAATTCCATGAGTTCATGCTCCTCAAACTCTACTGTTGTTGTTGTTGTTTCTTATCCCCTTGTGTAAAGCTAACACGAATTCCATGAGTTCATGCTCCTCGAACTCTACTGTTGTTGTTTCTTATACCCTTGTGTAAAGCTTACACGAATTCCATAAGTTCATGCTCCTCGAACTCTACTGTTGTTGTTTCTTTTCCCCTTGTGCAAAGCTTACACGAATTCCATGAGTTCATGCTCCTCAAACTCTACTGTTGTTGTTGTTGTTTCTTATCCCCTTGTGTAAAGCTAACACGAATTCCATGAGTTCATGCTCCTCAAACTCTACTGTTGTTGTTGTTGTTTCTTATCCCCTTGTGTAAAGCTAACACGAATTCCATGAGTTCATGCTCCTCGAACTCTACTGTTGTTGTTTCTTTTCCCCTTGTGCAAAGCTTACACGAATTCCATGAGTTCATGCTCCTCAAACTCTACTGTTGTTGTTTCTTATACCCTTGTGTAAAGCTTACACGAATTCCATAAGTTCATGCTCCTCGAACTCTACTGTTGTTGTTTCTTTTCCCCTTGTGCAAAGCTTACACGAATTCCATGAGTTCATGCTCCTCAAACTCTACTGTTGTTGTTTCTTATCCCCTTGTGTAAAGCTAACACGAATTCCATGAGTTCATGCTCCTCAAACTCTACTGTTGTTGTTGTTGTTTCTTATCCCCTTGTGTAAAGCTAACACGAATTCCATGAGTTCATGCTCCTCGAACTCTACTGTTGTTGTTTCTTATCCCCTTGTGTAAAGCTTACACGAATTCCATAAGTTCATGCTCCTCGAACTCTACTGTTGTTGTTTCTTTTCCCCTTGTGCAAAGCTTACACGAATTCCATAAGTTCATGCTCCTCGAACTCTACTGTTGTTGTTTCTTTTCCCCTTGTGCAAAGCTTACACGAATTCCATGAGTTCATGCTCCTCAAACTCTACTGTTGTTGTTGTTGTTGTTTCTTATCCCCTTGTGTAAAGCTAACACGAATTCCATGAGTTCATGCTCCTCAAACTCTACTGTTGTTGTTGTTGTTTCTTATCCCCTTGTGTAAAGCTAACACGAATTCCATGAGTTCATGCTCCTCGAACTCTACTGTTGTTGTTTCTTATCCCCTTGTGTAAAGCTTACACGAATTCCATAAGTTCATGCTCCTCGAACTCTACTGTTGTTGTTTCTTTTCCCCTTGTGCAAAGCTTACACGAATTCCATGAGTTCATGCTCCTCAAACTCTACTGTTGTTGTTGTTGTTTCTTATCCCCTTGTGTAAAGCTAACACGAATTCCATGAGTTCATGCTCCTCAAACTCTACTGTTGTTGTTGTTGTTTCTTATCCCCTTGTGTAAAGCTTACACGAATTCCATAAGTTCATGCTCCTCGAACTCTACTGTTGTTGTTTCTTATCCCCTTGTGTAAAGCTTACACGAATTCCATAAGTTCATGCTCCTCGAACTCTACTGTTGTTGTTTCTTATCCCCTTGTGTAAAGCTTACACGAATTCCATGAGTTCATGCTCCTCGAACTCTACTGTTGTTGTTTCTTATCCCCTTGTGTAAAGCTAACATGAATTCAATGAGTTCATGCTCCTCGAACTCTACTGTTGTTGTTTCTTATCCCCCCTTGTGTAAAGCTTACACGAATTCCATAAGTTCATGTCCTCGAACTCTACTGTTGTTGTTTCTTATCCCCTTGTGTAAAGCTAACACGAATTCCATGAGTTCATGCTCCTCGAACTCTACTGTTGTTGTTTCTTATCCCCTTGTCTAAAGCTTACACGAATTCCATAAGTTCATGCTCCTCGAACTCTACTGTTGTTGTTTCTTATCCCCTTGTGTAAAGCTAACACGAATTCCATGAGTTCATGCTCCTCGAACTCTACTGTTGTTGTTTCTTATCCCCTTGTGTAAAGCTAACACGAATTCCATGAGTTCATGCTCCTCGAACTCTACTGTTGTTGTTGTTTCTTATCCCCTTGTGTAAAGCTAACAGGAATTCCATGAGTTCATGCTCCTCAAACTCTACTGTTGTTGTTTCTTATCCCTTTGTGTAAAGCTTACATGAATTCCATGAGTCCATGCTCCTCAAACTCTACTGTTGTTGTTTCTTATCCCCTTGTGTAAAGCTTACACGAATTCCATGAGTTCATGCTCCTCAAACTCTACTGTTGTTGTTTCTTATCCCCTTGTGTAAAGCTTACATGAATTCCATGAGTTCATGCTCCTCAAACTCTACTGTTGTTGTTTCTTATCCCCTTGTGTAAAGCTTACACGAATTCCATGAGTTCATGCTCCTCGAACTCTACTGTTGTTGTTGTTGTTGTTTCTTATCCCCTTGTGTAAAGCTTACACGAATTCCATGAGTTCATGCTCCTCGAACTCTACTGTTGTTGTTTCTTATCCCCTTGTGTAAAGCTTACACGAATTCCATAAGTTCATGCTCCTCGAACTCTACTGTTGTTGTTTCTTATCCCCTTGTGTAAAGCTAACACGAATTCCATGAGTTCATGCTCCTCGAACTCTACTGTTGTTGTTGTTGTTTCTTATCCCCTTGTGTAAAGCTAACAGGAATTCAATGAGTTCATGCTCCTCAAACTCTACTGTTGTTGTTTCTTATCCCCTTGTGTAAAGCTTACATGAATTCCATGAGTCCATGCTCCTCAAACTCTACTGTTGTTGTTTCTTATCCCCTTGTGTAAAGCTTACACGAATTCCATGAGTTCATGCTCCTCAAACTCTACTGTTGTTGTTTCTTATCCCCTTGTGTAAAGCTTACATGAATTCCATGAGTTCATGCTCCTCAAACTCTACTGTTGTTGTTTCTTATCCCCTTGTGTAAAGCTTACACGAATTCCATGAGTTCATGCTCCTCGAACTCTACTGTTGTTGTTTCTTATCCCCTTGTGTAAAGCTTACACGAATTCCATGAGTTCATGCTCCTCGAACTCTACTGTTGTTGTTTCTTATCCCCTTGTGTAAAGCTTACACGAATTCCATGAGTTCATGCTCCTCGAACTCTACTGTTGTTGTTTCTTATCCCCTTGTGTAAAGCTTACACGAATTCCATGAGTTCATGCTCCTCGAACTCTACTGTTGTTGTTTCTTATCCCCTTGTGTAAAGCTTACACGAATTCCATGAGTTCATGCTCCTCGAACTCTACTGTTGTTGTTTCTTATCCCCTTGTGTAAAGCTTACACGAATTCCATGAGTTCATGCTCCTCAAACTCTACTGTTGTTGTTTCTTATCCCCTTGTGTAAAGCTTACACGAATTCCACGAGTTCATGCTCCTCAAACTCTACTGTTGTTGTTTCTTATCCCCTTGTGTAAAGCTTACACGAATTCCATGAGTTCATGCTCCTCGAACTCTACTGTTGTTGTTGTTTCTTATCCCCTTGTGTAAAGCTAACAGGAATTCCATGAGTTCATGCTCCTCAAACTCTACTGTTGTTGTTGTTGTTGTTTCTTATCCCCTTGTGTAAAGCTAACAGGAATTCCATGGGTTCATGCTCCTCGAACTCTACTGTTGTTGTTTCTTATCCCCTTGTGTAAAGCTTACACGAATTCCATGAGTTCATGCTCCTCGAACTCTACTGTTGTTGTTGTTTCTTATCCCCTTGTGTAAAGCTAACAGGAATTCCATGAGTTCATGCTCCTCAAACTCTACTGTTGTTGTTGTTTCTTATCCCCTTGTGTAAAGCTAACAGGAATTCCATGAGTTCATGCTCCTCGAACTCTACTGTTGTTGTTGTTGTTTCTTATCCCCTTGTGTAAAGCTTACAGGAATTCCATGAGTTCATGCTCCTTGAGCTCTTCTTCTTCTTTCTTATCTCAATGGTTCCTGTAAAGGTACTGGAGGGTTGTGAGAAATGTCATTAGGTCTCAATCCTAATGAATAAAAAACCCCAATTTGTACTTCCAAGTGTGAGTACAACGCTGTTAGAGACCAGGTAACATCCTAATGGGATGGCTAACACAAAAAGGGAACTGAATGGAAGCCGTGATAAGGATTGGACATCATTCTTGTAATGAAGGACACTCTCTTGTTCTTGGGGAGAGAAATCACTCCAAAAGGGAGAAGAACCAAATTTATTTGGACAACGGCATAGACGGAAGTATAGGTACTGGCTAACCACATCTGTATTAAGTATTGCTGAGAAAACTATATCGACCACAAAGTCAAACTAACTACCTTGCGATTTCTTCTATCTGCTTATGTTGTTACTTATTTGTTTAATGTATATGTTTATTTAATGTTCTTTTTTCTTAGTTGTTCATTTTCTTTTTGATAATTCTGTTAACTACTCTACTACAATATGAATTATTGTAAAAGAAAATAAGACCTAATCCAAATAATTTATTAGTGTGTGACGTTTCGGCAACAACATTGTCACCATCATCAGACAAAGGAATAAAACATTTTTTATTCTTTTGTCTGATGATGGTGACAATGTTGTTGCCGAAACGTCACACACTAATAAATTATTTGGATTAGGTCTTATTTTCTTTTATTATAATCTATAATCCAAATTGTGCTTTATCAATATGAATTATTGTAAATAGTTTCACGCACAGTTATCCAGATCAGATATAGCGTGTCTCATATGCAAATGGTAAATAAATAAAGACGAACTTTACTTGATGGACACTAACAACAACAATGACATCCATAAATAAGATAGCTAGAAACTTCACAATTGATAACTGTGATATAAATACAGTAGAACCTTTAGAAGAAGAAACATAATTCAGGGAGAAGAGCTTCTTCTTTCTTATCTCCACTCAATCATATTAGGGTGTCAAGCTTGAGACTTTTGATGGTGTCTGCCGATGAAGAGTTGAGTTCATTAATGGATGATTCAATACAGCCAATGATGTGGTTTGGGGTTGCAGGTTGACACTTAGTACATAGTGGGAAAACCTTGCAACCATTCTGTCATTGTCAGTAGATGACCAGACTTAAGTCTGGAAATCAAAGACTATTGTTCTCTTAGGAGGACAGAACCAGTGCTTGTCCCTCCTGTTCTGTACCAGTTATGTGCAGCTTTAGATTTCCATTTCTGCAGGCATTGGGTTTTGATGGTACGGAGGAAGTCTCTTTCGTCTAGTTGGGTGGTAGATTCTATGGCTTCAGGTAGGCCAAGAGCTCCAGCCTTTGCCAGAGAGTCTGCTAGCTCATCAAGAGCTTCTTTGTATAAGACAATGATGGTAAAAGCTTTCGAGTATCCGTAGAAGGAAGTCTTGACCGAAAGCTTGTACGAATCGTCATCTTATAAAATAAGTTCTTCTCTTGTATTTCTTCTTCTAACGATAAGCCAACTCCCCACACCGATAAAACAGTGTTTACCTTACAACTCTGAACACTCGAATTTTCCTGGAAAATCTCTTAAGGATTTCTTGAAAAAAGCCATGGTCCACCTGTGCTGTGTGAGCAGAAGAGCTTAAATTGACTTGTTCCATTATATGTATGTTCCATATGTAAATACCTGTTTTTTTTTCCTCTTTTCACTCTCCACTTCTTCCATCCATATTTAAAAAATAATAATAATTTTTTTTTTCTTTTCTTCCAAATCTATATTCTTATTTTCCATAGGATCATTCAAATAATAATCTGTATATATTTATCATGTGTATATAATCTTTCTCCATTTTTACCCCTTTGTATATTTCCCACTTTCATAGGTTTCTCCGTCTTGTAACCCCAAGGAGAATCCTCTGTAAGACCTGTGTGTCTTAATAAAGGTTTTTGTGTGTGTTTGCATTTATTCTTCAATAGCAAATAGAAAGATAATCATTGTCCTTAACGGTAGAACCTTCCTAAAGGACACACCTCTCTACAAAGGACAGTTCTCAATGCCAAAATTAACATTTTTACTATTTATCAACTCTCCAGTAAGAAGACATCTCTTCCTAAAGGATACAAGGTAATAAGACCAAATCCAAATAAATAAATAGTGTGTGATGTTTCGGCGTTGTTACCATATATATATTATCAGACAAAAGAATAAATAATCTAAATTGTGCCTTATCATCCCTAAAGGACACTTTGGCTCTACAATTAGGTGTTATCTTTTACAGGGAGTTTGTTCTACTGTATAAATAGATACAATAAAGATATCAGATGTTAGAAAGAAGTCTGAATTATTACACTTCATCTTTTTCATTTAAGAAATAAAAGGTACTTTATCCGGTTCAAAATCACAAAAATAGGTACCGCTCAACAAAAGCAACCAAGTTTATGATAATTGAAACAATGAATAATAAGTGAAGGTTATTCACATATTAAACAAAATGTTAACGCGGAATTCCCGGTTCATGGCTGTTGGGGAATCGAGGGTGTTACCCACTCATCCACTGACTTGTTTTTTTATAGGTACTTAATCCTCAAACACACAAAGCCATATATTACACAAAATAATCAACAAAACTTATCTTTAAAATTTATCAAATTTTATTTTTCATATTATATAATGTTATTTTTGTAAAAAATAAATACATTACAGCTAATTATTAAAAAAATAACAACAAAAACAACATATATACAAAAATTTACATATCACATTATTTACATAGGTGTTTATATTATATATGCAAATATGTCAATCTCTATGAGTGTGAGAATTTTCTGTGTTTCTTCAACCTTTGAATCATCTGGGGGGTGAGAGAGAATGGAGCGAAGAAATCTTGACAGACGGATACTTCTTTAATAACAATTGGCTTATTGGCTTCTTTTTGAGGTTTTTGAGGTGATTTGACTTCTGATTTTGTCTTGGCAGTTTGTTCTTCCTTGAGTTCGTTTTTGTGTTGTTTAGGATGAAGTTCCATTTTAGATGTCTTGAGGTTGGGTTGTAAGGTTGAAAGAGGGGTGGTTTCCTTATGGGAATTTAGAGCTGCTGGGGAGTTTTTAACATCTTTTTGGATGGTTTTAGGTGTGATTGGGGTCAAGTTAAGATCCTCCTTCAGTTTCTTGGATGGAGGCTGAGGTGTGCCAGCATCAGGAGCCGGTGTTGCCGTCGCTACAGCATTCTTTCGAATAAACTCCAGGAGGTTG
The DNA here is from genome assembly GCA_030710605.1 of Cordylochernes scorpioides. Lineage (NCBI taxonomy): Eukaryota > Metazoa > Arthropoda > Arachnida > Pseudoscorpiones > Chernetidae > Cordylochernes > Cordylochernes scorpioides. The sequence continues at coordinate 7,598,024 of CP092876.1, read as the reverse complement.
CTCAGTTTGGGATTCTCTTTACCTTTCTGTTAACACAGACTGGGGTTAGCGGAGGTGATAGAACAACTTGTGTCTGCTACAGGAGAAATAAGGAAAATCAACAATTTAAACTGGAGATACAAGATAAAACAGGAACAAACCCAATTGAAGTGAAATATATGAAAAGGTTAGTAAAATAATGCAACACACACATTTTTTCTATTAAAAAAAAAAAAAAAAAAACCTCAAACCTAGAATCTAATCCTGCAAAGTACAATATTATAAATTTGAAAAAAAAAAAGGTTTAAGACACAATTTGGACTATAAATTAGAAACACAAAGTAATAAGACCAAATTGAAATAAGTAAATAGTGTGGTGTTTTGATAATAAAATTGTTACCATCATCAGACAAAAGACTAAATGCAAAAACTTCAGTGATAAAGCACAATTTGGATTATAGTTTAGAAAAACAAGGTAATAAGACCAAATAAATAGTGTGTGATGTTTCAGTAACAGCATTGTTACCATCATCAGACAAAAGTATTGAATGACAGTACTCATTCAGTACTTTTGTCTGATGATGGTAAAAACGCTCTTACCAGAATTTCATACAATATTTATTTATTTGGATTTGGGCTTATTACCTTATTTTATTCATTCAGTAATTTTATCTGATGATGGTAACAACGCTCTTACCAGGACATCACACATTATTTATTTATTTAGTCTTATTACACCTTGTAGTTGTTACCTTTTTGTTAATCTCAAACCTGCGCTTTCAATCAACATGTGAATGTAAAAGATGTGAGATTTCCCCAACTCACCAGGATTGAGACCACCAACAAAGAGTGCAGGTTCATCTCAGCAGCCAGTTCACCACTCAGCGAGGAAGCCATCACCAAGGGTACACCACGGCTTGCAGCCTGCGGGACAAGATGCCGCACCACCAAGGGAGCCTCCCCTGATAGTACCACGGCCTCCAGCAAACCTCGCTCCAAGCTCCGTGTGGCCAGGTTCACCCCCATAGCCAGCCTGATCACACAGCACTTCTGTCAGGTACTGAAATGTTAGTGGGAGATACAAGAAGACCTAATCCAAATAATTTAATAAGTGTTCGACATTTCGGCAACAGCATTGTCACCATCAGCAGACAAAAGAATAAATGGAACCTAATCCAAATAATTTAAAAGTTGTGTAACGTTTCGGCAACAGCATTGTTACCATCATTAGACAAAAGAATAAATGGAACCTAATCCAAATAATTTAATAGTTGTGTGTGACATTTCGGCAACAGCATTGTTACCATCATCAGACAAAAGAATAAATGGAACCTAATCCAAATAATTTAATAGTTGTGTGTGACATTTCGGCAACAGCATTGTTACCATCATCAGACAAAAGAATAAATGGAACCTAATCCAAATAATTTAATAGTTGTGTGTGACGTTTCGGTAACAGCATTGTCACCATCATCAGACAAAAGAATAAATGGAACCTAATCCAAATAATTTAATAGTTGTGTGTGACGTTTTGGCAACAGCATTGTTACCATCATCAGACAAAAGAATAAATGAGAAAAAATATCACAGCAAGTTCTTAAATAGTCTTCTTCTTTCTTATCTCCACTCAATCATATTAAGGTATCAAGCTTGTAAAGCTTGTTGATGGTGTCTGCCAAGGAAGAGTAGAGCTCATCAATGGATGATTCAATACAGTCAATAATGTGTTTTGGGGTTGCAGGTTGACACTTAGTACATAGTGGGAAAACCTTGCAACCATTCTGGAAAGTCATTGTCCGTAGATGACCAGTCTTAAGTCTGGAAATCAAAGAAAATTTGAAAATCAAATTACCTTGTGTTTCATTGTCCTTTGATCTTTTGGTGACCCACTGTCAATTTTTTTTTTTTTTTTTTTAAAGGGCGACAGTGTGGGTCTCAGAAGCATCAAAAGTTAATGAAATCTCCAACTTAAATGTTGTCAAGTTGCTCCCTCCCATCTTTGCTTCCTGAAGTGGCTTCAAGATAGCTCTTGTCATTTCCTTATCAAATGGGTAAAAATAGTACTGAAGCTTTTTTTTATGTTTTGGCATATGTTCTATCAGCAATCTATCTGAATGATAAAAGTACAATATGGTGTTTTGTAGTAAAGATAGAGGTTGCCCGGCCGGCATTCAAAGGAAGAGTAGAGCTCATCAATGGATGAGTCAATATTATATCATTAAATAGTACCTTCATTGGATTAGGTCTTATTTTCTTGTATTATAATTATTTATTTATTTATGCTTATGAGGTGATACAGCAACGTCTTTACAATAAGAGAGGAGACAAAATGAATCAAATCTAGAAAAAAGAAGTGAGGACTTCTCGGTCATTAAAGTCTGAGAGGCAAGGCCTTCAGCCAGTTCAGGGCTTCCGGGGTGACAGAGTGGAGATTGGAGATTCCTCCATTGAATTTGTACAGCGGGCAGTCATCTAGCCCGAGTCCGACTTCCAAGTCGTTCCGCCAAGAGATCAACACCATAGAGGCCCGTACGTCTTGACCTCACGGACAGTACAGCAGCTGCATTATGCACCCATGATATGTCAAACTTATATGGCTACAGAGGTGGGGGCTATAGGCTACACAAATGGAAAGTTACTACGCGGCCTGGACAACCGTGCAACACCTCAACAGTCCAAAACAATCAAAAAACCTCTTGGCCGCTTCCTCAGAATCTGCCAAATTAATGTAGAAGGCCTAACCACAGCAAAGTATTATAATCCAAATTGTGCTTTATTAGTGGGAGAGTTATGGAGTCAGCATCCTCTCCTGGCTATAAGAGGTCAAGAAAACTACTGTCACTAGATGAGCTGAAAGTGGTCTCTAACAGATCAAATTGAAGAATGGTTGTCCATATAGAACGACATTTGAAAATTATCCCGCAAATGTTTCTTTTGACCGAAAAATCGAAATTTATTTTAAGCAGAAATAACGATTATTTCTAACATTAGGAATGAAGTATGAAATATATACTATTATTGTGCCTTCTACAAGCTTCGGTAAGCTTTTTAAGGCATAACTCATAGTTAGGTGTCTCCGAGCAACCCGCCGCAGAGGAGGGCCAAGGAGAGGGCTGGAGAGGCGATGGCAAGGCCGTGGGCGCCCCGGGGGAGAGGAGGGCTAGTGCACGCCGTTTTGAGGGAACCAAGGCAGCGCCGAGCACAACTCCGGCACTGAAGGCTTCAAAAATATGGGATCATCAGAGATCAAAGGTCTGGCTTTTACCTTTCGACCTCCCGAAGGAAGTAATGAAGTATGAAAGGATGAATTTCTCCTTAAAATAAATTTCGATTTTTCGTTCAAAAGAAACACATGCGGGATAATTTTCAAATGTTGTTCTACAATCATAAGCTGCATTATATTGTATTATAAGATGTCCATATAGTCATCAAAAGTTGAATTGATGGACACTGACAACAACAGTGGAATCTCTTATCCAATGAGCTGGCTGGAAATAGTCAAGCAAGCTACCAGAACCTCTTACAGGAGACCAAAAAAAATAAGACATGGCTTCTCTGATTGAAGTTAGGTTGGGTTAAGTCAAGTTTTACAACAAAGTTTTTCTTGCAGAAGTCCAACACCACCAATGAGTATAAGTAACCAAACAGGGCTCTGGCACACTTGTAAGTGCAAAATTTGAACTGCTTTTTACATGTGTAAATATGTGGTGCACTTACAGTAAGAGTAGTCACTAACTACCATCTATGATTATCATGGGCTGTACCATGTGTACTAAGGATAAAAAAAAGATTGTACCTGGAGAGAATTTCTTCATCTACTGGAACACTTGAGGCAGGTTCTCCCTTAGGAAGACAATTGTTGGGTGAAGTCTGGCTAACTGTAGTCCCCGGAATGGTAGAAGGATCTCTGCAGGAATCTGGACTACGGACCACATTGGAGATATGCTCAACACTGATTGGTTGAGTGGTGGAGTCCTCCTGCGAGACTTCCATAGGCACTTCTGGAGTTAGTTCGGTTGTGGAACACGAAGAATCAGGTGTCTTATTCAACATGGTTGCTTGATTCGGATATTCTTGCGTCGTAACCTCCATTGGAAGTGGGTCAGTAGGTGGGGTTTGGATAACTGACGTAGGTTGCTGGTTCGATGGCTGTTGAAGTTCTTCAGCGTTCAGACCTGATTCTGTACATCTAGCAGAGACATCTTTGCTGTTTGTTCCTTCCTGTTTAATAGAGGTCAGTTCATCCTGTTCTGTTCCTACTGGAGATGGGATTTCTTTTGACTGAGATTGTGTGACTTGATTAATTTTATTTTGAGAAGTCTCGTCAGAGTTGACCATAACAGTCAGGACTTCGGATTTCAAAGCCTCTGGGATGACAACACCATCTTGCTGAATGGCTGATATCTCAACAGATTCTTGAGTAGGAATGGCGGGTGACGATGTTGAATCCTTTAATTGCACTACATTCACAACCTGCTGTTGTACGGCATCGGAAACTACAGGGACTTCAGGACCTCCGTTGGAAATGGAAGGAGAAGTCTGTGACGGAGAAAGAGGCAGGAGAGATTTCTCCATGACACAATTTACAGGGGATTCTGATGGTAGATTTCCATTGGGCAAGGCATCTGAAACTTGACTACCTTCTAGAATATCCATTGAATCAGTGGGATTGTCCAAAATCTTCCTAGAGATTTCCTGATAGCTTTCGTTTCTGACATTCTGCTTCGAGTCAACACTTTCTGCAGCCGCTATGGTAGAATTCTGTAGAAAACACTCAACAGTAGGAATTTCTGGTAAAACAGATGAGTCTAGTGGTTCCTTGATGTTGGCAGTGCTACTGTGCATTGTGATAGGAACTGTTGAATCTTTCTCTTGAACTGGGATAACAGTCGGGTTGGGGGGAGACACAAGGACATTGTTCTCTGTGCTGGAACACTTGCTTGGTACATCCTGGACCTCTGCTGAAACAACATTGTTCTTGATGGCATCTGATTGGCTAGTTGGATTATTCGACATTTCCATTGGCTTTTTAAGGTCTTTCTGTTGTGAGGCTTTCTTGAGTTCAGCTTTCTTGTGCCTACTGTAGACACAAAACAAAGGGCCGTTAGAAAGAGGAAAGATCAAACCTCTATCACACACAGCTGGGAATACAGGGCTCTGGAAGATTTGTAAGTGCAAAGTTGAAGTGCTTTTCACATGTGTAGACAGGTGGTGCACTTACAGTAAAAGCAGTTGCCTACTTCTACCCACCATGATTATCATGGCCTGTACCACATGTACTTGGGATATGCAAAAAAAAAATGTCTTCCTAAAGCATTCCAGAGACATGTTCAGTTGGATAAAGTTAGGGTTATGGTGTCCAAATCATTCTCTGAACATCAGCTTTCTCGAAGAAATCATTTTCTAGAATTTCCCTATTGGGACGTGGATTATCATCAATAAAAGAATAAAATGGTAGTCATCAAGATCTTACATAGTACTTGAAGTACTCAAGAATCTCTTTCCTGTATCTGTGAGTAAAAGCAGCCGCCTACTTCTAACCACCATGATTATCATGGCCCGTGTACTAGAGATAGGCAAAAAAAATAGCTGAGAATACAGACAAACCTTGTCTATAACATCCGTTGTTCCACACATCCCAATTCTAAACTATTACATAGTTAAAAATGTAACAAAAGTGAAATTGTACTGGGATAAACTGGATAAAGAAGACATCTCCTGATCAAAAGGTTGCTGAAGACTTGCATCATCTGTCAAATAAATATAAACTAATTTGTTGATTTTTAATTAACAATTAAATTAACTTTTAGTTGATATTTATTCCAACAGATGGAGTAAGCCATCAGCAACTTTTCACAGAATTTTCACATCTTCTGTTTTGCAGCATATCACATTTACATATATCTGGATCATCCCATATATAATAGTTGGAATAAAGGGTCAACAATCAGTTGATATGTAACTTGATAGATGGCACAAACCATCAGGAAATCTCAGTTGCATATATTGCATATTCCAGAGATGCCTTTTTATTAACTTAATAAAGAGATAAAACAAGGTAATAAGACCAAATCCAAATAAATAAATAGTGTGCAACATTTCGGTAACAGCGTTGTTACCATCTTCAGACAAAAGTACTGAATGAAGATTGTCTGAAGATGGTAACAACGCTGTTACCGAAACGTCACACACTATTTATTTATTTGGATTTGGTCTTATTACCTTGTGTTTATAATCTATAATCCAAATTGTACCTTATCATTGGATTTGGTCTTATTAATAAAGAGATGGAAATTTTGCTGGGAGGAAATTGATTTTTAAAAATAAAGGTTGCCAATCCTGTCAAAATAGATGATAAAACTGGATACCATCTATTGACCATCTCTGCAAACTAACAGACTAGATTTCCATTTATATTATGGCCATAGATTTGGCCTAGCCACTTTACCAGCTAAACACCTCTTTGGTAGATTGTGAAGTTTTCATTTGATCCCTTGTGGATCTCATGGAATAAAGTCGCCCTAGATTTATGAGGGCCATTTGCCTGAAGGTCTCTAGGCAGACACATCTCAGTTTGCCAAAGCTGGTATCGTGGCCTTGTCACCGACCGTTGAGTCCGCTAGTTTGAGAAGTTGGTTAATAGATGGCACTTAGTTTTAGCGTCTATTTTGATAGGTGAGGTGACCTTTATTTTAAAGATTATTAAAAGAGAATTTTTTTTTTTTACAAATTAAAAAGAAAAATTGTATGGATGGGAAATCTTTACCATAACCCAACAATATACACTGATATAATAGCATATATATGTAATATTGTTGCAAATGTCAACATATGGATAAGCTGGCAGTCGTGTACGTGAGGCGAGTGTTGATGTTATTCCCACACGCGGACAACAAGAAGCAGAGGCAGGGCTAGATGTTAACACAGAGAGTGATCGGGAACAGCCCACGGGACAGAGGTAAAGGCCATGACACAAACTTGGATGCTTATCCCCGAGACATGGAGGGAGAGACTGTGTGTGAAAGACAGCAGCCGTCTGCCGAGAGAAACCTCCTAGAACTATCTGCTGCTGACCCCATGACAAAAACCTGTCCTAAACAGGGGGGTTGTCTATAATAATGTCCCTCGGGACCCCACATGGGCTTTGGCATTTTCCTCCCCTCTCCCGAGCTGTCCCCAGCTGACCGCTCTTTGGATTTTTATTTTGACGTCAACATTTTTAGTGTTACATACAAATAGGGATTTACAGGTATTATTAGATAAGAAAGAAGAAGAAGAAGACAGGTATTATTAATAAAGATATAGCATATATACAAAATGTGAAAAGCAGTTTGACTTTATATATAGTATATATATATTACACTAATGTAATAGTAAATATAAACTAGAGACAGTACAAAAAGTTTAAGTTTTTCCTTTTTGATAATGCATCCTTCGAACTTACTTGATATATCTTGGACATTTGGGAACAGGCTGGGGCCTCTTCATTCCTTCATCTTGGATCGCCCTGTACACCACAGAGTATTGGAATCTTTTAAAAACTGCTCTGGAGGAACACAAGAGGGTGAATCTTCATTTAAGACCTCAATTTTTTAATTATAAGTCACACACAACCCTTGCTATTACAACATCCTTGAAAAAAAGTTCTCCTTTTTCCACCCTAGACACCTTTCAGTTTACAAATGAGAACTTTTTACAAGAAAATAAGACCTAATCCAAATAATTTATTAGTGTGTGACGTTTCGGCAACAACATTGTCAACATCATCAGACAAAAGAAAAAAAATTCCAAATAAATTATTTGGATTAGGTCTTATTTTCTTGTATTATAATCTATAATCCAAATTGTGCTTTATCAAATGAGAACTTTCTGTAATAGGTACTGCTAATAAAAATATCAATTCTCTCTCTCACCGACAAAAATAATAATCTACTCCCACTAAAGAGCAGCCATTTATACCCTTCAAACCTGCTTCTCCAGTCAAGAACCTCTTTTCAAGAGCATCCCTAAATATGTGAACTGACTCCCAACCAACATCTCTGTCACAGTGCGATGGCTTCCAGCCCATATTGGAATTCCTGGAAATGAGCTGGCAGACTCTGGCAAAATCTGAAGCTCTCGGCTACTCTGAGGCCAGAAATTCAATCGCCCTACTAGACAAAAGAGACCTCCTCTGTACCATCAAGGCCCAATACCTGCAAGAATGGAAATCTACTGCAGCACGTCTTGAACTCATGGAATTTGTGTAATCTTTACACAAGGGGATAAGAAACAACAACACTGCAGCACGTGACTGGTACAGAGCATGAGAACAAGCATCAATTCTGTCTTCCCAAGGGAACAACAGTCTTTGATTTCCAGACTTAAGTCAGGTCATCTACGAACAATGACTTTCCAGAATGGTTGTAAGGTTTTCCCACTATGTACTAAGTGCAATTCTCAACATGCAATCCCCAAACCACATCATTTACTGTATTGACTCATCCATTGATGAGCTCTACTCAGCATCCCCAGCAGACACCATCAACAAGCTCTACAGGCTTGATACCCTGATATGATTGTTGAGTGGAGATAAGAAAGAAGAAGGCAACAATATTTATGACTGATGTTATAACAAGGTTTACTACTTGAAAAATGATTTTTTTTTGTTAAAAAGCACTATTGGCTGTGGTGTGTGTTGCAAACAACATTCACTCAGGCAGGATCCAGATAGTTGGAATGTAAAACAACAACAGAGGGAGTATCCAGAGTTTGGAGGGAGTGTGGAACTTACTTTCTGAGGAGGGTGTATAACTCCACCTCATCTTGTTTACTTAGGTACGGACTGAAACACAACAATATATATTACAAACACAAGCCAATAATATATAGTCAAATCCTAATAAAAAGAGTGTTTGCTGTTTTGGTAACAGCATTGTGTACCTTTTGTTTTTTTATCAAGTCACATTAGAAAAATACAATATATTTAATGCATTTCTTTATTCTTTTTACAAATACAGTGGTACCTCAACATACGAGTTTAATTCGTTCCGCAACCTTGCTCGTATCTTGAATTACTCGTATCTCGAAGCAAATTTCCCCATACAAAATTCCCATTTAAAATCACAGATTAATATCTTCAACACTACCGAACCGAACTCTATCTCGAATTTCGCTCGTAACTCAAAGCAAAAAATCACTTGCTCATCGGCTCGTATCTCGAAAAACTCGTATGTTGGGGCACTCGTATGTCGAGGTACCACTGTACACTCATGGACAAAACTTAAGGAAGTTGTATCTTTTAGCATGTATATCGGAATTCAGACAATAACTCTGAAAGATATTTGATACATGGTAATCTTTATTGAAGACACATGAGATAACCAAGTGTGAACGAAATTGACTCTGTCTCCTTAAAAAAAAAATAATAATAAAATTGATAACCTACAACATTCAAGTTTTGTCGATACCTGTAAAATAGTGCCCTTACTCTGCCATGGAAAACTATCGGGAGGGCCTGGCTCATCAGTGGTTAACCCTGGGTTTCTCCAGTTTAATCTTCCAGAATGATCTAATATATCAACCAGCTCATAACAGCAACAAGCTGGACATTGTAAATTCCCCCAAGTTCCAACGGTGGGGAAGAAGGAATTTAAAGAATAAATTTATTCTTTTGTCTGATGATGGTGACAATGTTGTTGCCGAAACGTCACACACTAATAAATGATTTTGATTAGGTCTTATTTTCTTTTATTATGACCCCTGAGACATAAAGTAATATAATTTGTCTATTTACAATAAAGTAATAAGATCAAATCTAAATAAATAGTAACATTTTGGCAAGAGTGTTGTTACCAAAACATCACACACTATTTATTAAGATTTGGTCTTATTGCCTTATGTTTCTGATCTATATATAATTCAAAGTGTACATTATCATTTAGACCTGAGAATAACTTGCGAGCTGTAGACCCAGAGAATAGTGGGAAATATGCAACAAGGACCCTGAATATCTTACAATTAAACATAAATGGAACTTGGAAGAAAATGGGAGAGCTGAGTAAACTGCTGTATGGACATTGGACAAGACACCACCATCACCATCAAAGAATCAAGGAGTGTGTGTACAAGATGTAGGTAGGTAACTCACAACTTGTAAGAATACGGCGCTTCAAGGAGTCTTCTTTTTATTTTGTTTATCTTTTTGGGAGGCATTTCCTGGAACCACAACAATGGTTAACACAAGAGGTACTGTAGAATTCATAAGGAGTAATTGGGTGTGTTTCTTCTGTTGATTGGAACATCTGGGGTACATACAAAGATAGGAACACATACACAAGCCTCTATTATGATAAGGCACAATTTGGATTTTAGACACAAGGTAATAAGACCAAATCCAAATAAATAAATGTTATGATATTTTGTTTTGTTGTTGAAAAAGATAGGGAATTGGAGGTGCAGTCATGAAAAAAAGAAAAATACAGTATAACCTCGTTAATTCGACACACGCAAATTCGACACTCTACCTTAATTCGACCATATTCTGATGTCCCGACCTCCAGCCTATCAAATAACAAACCGTAATTCGACAGTATCGATAATACGACAGTTCCGATAGTTTGACCATCTTAAAATTCGAATTTCGACAGTTGAATGTTTTTTTACATACAACTTTACCGCTAAAACGGTATTACGGCGGTGGCAATCGGCGACGATTGTGGGCGCCGATAGAATCGCGATGCGCACTTTTCGTTTCTGTTAGTTTAAGTTTCACTTTGCAGTGCCGTTGCACAATGTCGCGAGTGTTATTGTTTATTTATTTTTTACACGGGAATTTAGGCTTCGTGCACTAATTAATAATATATTTTTTATTTATTTTCAGAATTGAAATATTTTAGTTATTTTAAAATTTACAAATAATTTATTTTTAAATAAATAAATCTTAATAAAATGTAGCCACAATGATTATGATAAAATTTTATTTCAATATTCCATTTCCATGTTATTATTATAAAAGATTTAAACACAAAATCAATAACACCTGCAGCAGCAGTGGATGCCTTTAATACAATAAAACTATTTGTTATTTAAAACACATTTCAGAAGAAGAAAGACATGCATGTTTTTTTAAAATAGACCATCTGGAATGCATCCGGTATAGGATTTCAGTGCAAAAACAGACATCTATAAAGGAATTTTTAAAAAGATCTTCATGATTCTTTTTAAACATTATTTTTAAATTTTCTTTTTATTTTCCATATTTATTTCCTTTCAACTGCTATAATCTTCAATTAGAATAAAATATTATTTGTAATTATTTATGTTTCAAAAATATTTATTATTGCCATTTGGGGTGTTGAATTAAAGAGGTTCGACTGTAGTTATTTACCCATCAAGTAGTTTTTATTTTGAATTACTTGAAGTAAATTACAATTAATTTATTTATCACAGTAATATAGAATTTGTAAAATGAATCCTATATTCGTGAATTAAAAAATAGGTTAACTATACATATTTACAACAAATATTCAAAGTATTCTAAATCTATGGTCAAAAATGTAGAACAGTCAATGAATAAAATAAAATATACGTTTTAAAAAAATAAAATATTTGCATTTTAGGTTATATAAAATAAATAGTGTATGAGGTTTTAGTAACAATCATTGTATGATGATAACAACACTGTTACCGAAACGTCACACACAAATTATTTATTTGGATTTGGTCTTATTACCTTGTGTTTAAAAGCCTTTATTAAAACATATATGGAACGCTTCACGATTTTGCGTGTCATCCTTGCGCAGGGGCCATGCTAATCTTCTCTGTATCGCTCCAATATTAGTATATGTACCGCCGAACAAGCGTTACATATTAAAACATATAGTCACAAGGTAATAAGACCAAATCCAAATAAATAAATAGTGTGTGACATTTCGGTAACATTCAGTACTTTTGTCTGAAGATGGTAACAACACTGTTACCGAAACGTCGCACACACACTATTTATTTGGATTTGGTCTTATTACCTTGTGTTTATAATCTATAACCCAAATTGTGCCTTTTCAATTTTAAACATATAATATTATATATACACACACACATGGAGTCTACAAATGAAAACAATAATTATAAAAAAGTAAAAGCTAATCACATTTAATTGTAATAATGAAATTTATATATACAGGAAAACAAACACACTTCATTAATACAATCAAACTCATTAATAGTTTAGTCTGGGTAAATCCAAGGAAAATAAATTTTCTTATCCACACACACAAAAACCTTTATTAAGACACACTGGTCTTATAGAGGATTCTCCCCGAGATATGCCTGTGAAAGTGCGGAATATACAGAAGAAGAAAAAGAAAGATTATGTAAGTATGATATATACATATATACAACATAACAACAAAAGCCTCCATTAAGACCCAAAGACTGCAGGATCCAAGAAGCAAAGTAAGAAAGAGATAAAGAAGTGAACAACAACAAAAAATATATATATATATACACATATTCACTCAATTCAAAGTAACAGTAACGATGCCTTTTTATTCACTGCCTTGTAAAACCCACATAAATCCAGTGAAAACTTTCTAAATTTTCTTATTCAAAGGTAGGACTTTGTCTGTTAACATTTAGCTGAGCTTAGTAGGACAGCAGCCTTCATGTCTAGAGTACCAGGAGTACAAGACATACTGTTCTGTCATCTCTCTGCCATGCTGAGGCAGTTAACAGGAGACTTGGGGTGGATAGATAGAGTAAATAAAAATATATATAATAGATCAAAACCAAATAAACTAAAGTCTTTCATTGATAAGGCACAATTTGGATAATAGATTATAAACACAAGGTAATAAGACCAAATCTGAATTTCAGTACTTTTGTCTGAAGATGGTAACAACGCTGTTACCGAAACGTCACACACTATTTATTTATTTGATCTTATTACCTTGTGTTTAAAGTCTTTCATGAGAAACTACCTTTGTAAAACCAAAAATGTATTTTTTTCTCTTATTCCAAGGGTACATGGTACAGGCCATGATAATCATGATAGATAGTTAGCCACTACTTTTACTGTAACTCCGCCTTTGCCGGTCCCAAGCCCGGATGAAAAAGGAGGAGGGGGAGCAGTAACAAGCTCACTAAAAAACCTGGGCTCAGCTGGCCCGGCTGATAGTACCCTGTAAGGGCTCCTAATCCAGGGATACAGGATGAGCAGCATTTGTACTCCATGTTAGAAGCGGCTGCACATGGCGTCTGTTTCTCATGTCAGAGGCGGCCATTTCTTTTGGAGCTAAGTCGGCCTGCCACTGAGTAGTGCTCCCAGTCTTAATGACAAAGGCAGACGCATTCTACTTCACCAGTCATGCTTGTCAAAGCTTGATACCCTGATATGATTGAGTGGAGATAAGAAAGAAGAAGAAGACTTTTACTGCAAGTACACCACATGTCTACACATGGCTTTATCTGATGTATTAGCGCCCTATCTGTTATATAATAAATATCAATTATTTCAGAGACCTATATGCATCTTTTTAAAATAAATACATTTTCTACTGCCCTTACTGTAATAATAAATTAATGGAAGGGCCTGGCTCATCAGTGGTGAACCCCCCCAGCAGTTTCCCCAGTTTAATCTACCATAATGCTGTAATATTGCAATAGGCTATTTTGCTTTTATATTGATTCTGAAGCTAAACACATTCTCTTGGAAAGGATATTTAAATTAATTATGGAAATAAGGTTTGAGGTGGGGGCAGTAGAAATATGTACAGTTAAACCTGTCTATAGCCCCCCCCCCTCTAAATAGCATCTTCCTCTCTATAGTGCCCGATTTTGAACATTAAAATGTAAACAAAAGGTAATAAGACCAAATCCAAATAAATAAATAGTGTGTGACGTTTCGGTAACAGCGTTGTTACCATCTTCAGACAAAAGTATTGAATGTACTTTCATGTGTTTATTCAGTACTTTTGTCTGAAGATGGTAACAACGCTGTTACTGAAACGTCACACACTATTTATTTGGATTTGATCTTATTACCTTGTGTTTATAATCTACTAGCTGAATGACCCGGGCAACGCCCGTGTTTTACCCGATTGAATGTTTTGATTCAAATACTTTTTGTTACAATTATAAATTGGTGCCTTAAATATATCCCTAATGATAATAGTACTTACATATGTACATAAGTATGTGTATATATATACACCTTAATAGTACAAAAGCTACATACCTATACATTCGATATTTGCGGACCTATAATGAGGTATTGTTAACAATAGATTATTTAAGGAGCGACCTGCTCCAACACAATAGTTACAAAAACCACAAAGCGAGTGGGGGGGGGGGCAAAGGTGGCGTGATCGTAGCCAACCAATAGGAGAGCGCCATTCCAAAAAAAAAAAGCAAACGGTGACAGAGATGAAAAAGAATTGATGACGCTCGTAACTGTATATAGAATAATCCAAATTGTGCCTTATTATTAAAATGTAAACATTTTACATTAAAAGTGACCTGTCTATAGCACCCTATTTTGTTGAGTCCCAAGAGGGGGCGACAGAGGTTTAACTGTATATATAATTATATAATCTACTTCGAGCAATTGTTCTTCCACAAATTGCAAATAAAGTTTTTATTTTTAGAACAATATCAATATGATCATGCCATCTGTAATAAGAAATTTGTTGTTTCTTATCCCCTTGTGTAAATATTACATGAATTCCATAAGTTCTTTTTTTTTTTTTAAATTCTTATCCTTAGTACACGTGGTACAGGCCATGATAATCATGGTAGGTAGTTAGCGACTGCTTTTTACTGTAAGTGCACCACATGTCTACACATGTGAAAAGCAGTTCGACTTTGCAGTTACAAAATTCCAAGTTCATGATCTCATGGAATGGGGGTGCAGCTTTTGTTGATCATTACACCATGATCCAGGCACACTTTAGTAAAAGTCTGACTTTGTGGCCGTTCCTAACATGGAAGCCTTTGCTGCCAACTCTAACATGAGTACAGACACAGCTCCTCCGTATCCCTGGAGATGAACCCTTGCTGAGGTCTATCAACCAGGTCAGTTGAAGTCAGGATTTTTAAAGAGGTCTATTCCTCTTCTAACAATGCTGCTGTTGGTCCGCAACTGCTTATTCATCAGAGTTATTCTGCTTGTTTCGCAGCTGGCCTTTATATCTGAAGGTCATTTTCCTATCTGCCACCTAGGGACGCACCCTATAGCAGTCAGCTATGCTGAGAGATAAAAAATTTTAACTATTCTAACATCCCTATTATGGTAGATTAAAACTGGCGAAACAGCTGGAAGGGTTCACTACTGATGAGCCAGGCCCTCCCATTAATTTATCATTACAGTTAGGGAAGTAGAATTTTTTTTTTTTTTAAAGACTTGTAGGAGATAAAAATAGTTTAAATTTCCTTTGGCTTTACAGTAGAACCTCCCTTTAGCGGACACCTCGCTAGGGGACACCTCTACACGAAGAACAGTTTTTATTTGCAAAATTACCATTTTTACAATTTAGCAACTCTCTGGTAAGAGGATAACTCTCCTTAAAGGACACTTTGACTCGGCAATTAGGTGTTGTCCTTTACAGGGAGGTAGTTCTACTGTATATATAGAGGAGGCTGGTTGAATGTGGATCGTATGACTGCATTCAAGAAGGTGCATATGTGTCCTCATTCAAATCAAAAGCTAGAGGAAGGCTAAGAAAAACAGTTGACATATTTCTGATTTCCATCATCCAATAAGAAAACATTTTTATATTAGTAGAAGAATGAACATAGAAGATAGGCTTTCATATTGCCAAGAGTTTCATCTAGTTATTTGTATTATGTAAGGGATAGGTCTTCAGGAAAATTTGAACGGGTAAAAATATCTTTAAGAACTATTAAAATAATGTCCAATTTTATAATAAATTATTTTTCTGTAAAATATTTGCTTTTGATATATTTAAACCAAAAGACTTAACGAAAATTATAAGATGGTGTAATAAATGTCCAGTTTACACAAAAAATGGTTTCATGTAATGTTTTGGGAGTAGGTCTTATGGAAAACATTTGTTTTATATATAAGGTATGAATTTTAAAAAATCATATTTATCTTGAGGTACACACAAAAATTAAAAACTTCTTTTCAGTTTCTTTTTATTCTTATTAATATTAATAATTTCAAATTTACTTCAAATTGTGTGAAAATATAAATGTTAAAGCCAAAAAAAACGCCTTACCCTTTATTATTTGAAATATTAAATGTGTAGAAATATGTGTACCTGACAACTATAATAGCTATAATTTAAACCTAAAAGTTTATAATTCCCAACGAAAACTCGTGTTCAAAATATAAACAAACATGATGATAAAAATTCATAGATTAAAAAAAAATTAAAATGAAATATTTTAAAGAAATGTTATATAATTTAAAATTTAAAATAAACCGTCACAACATTCACAAGATCATGATTTTTGCTAGTTCATCTATAAGTATAACATCATATAGATTTTAAAAATGTCTTCAACTCTAATTTAAAAATAAACTGCTTTAGATAAAAATCAGCTTATACAATCTTCATGACATTGTGTGACGACACATGAAATAATAAAAAATATCTACAATACTATGTATTATGCATTGTGTTTTTGTGGCGTATACTATAGCATATAAAAGATGAAATATATTTTCTAAAATATGCACATTTTTTTGTTTAGGTTATATATCCATGTTTCGTGTAAATTGGCAATAACCAAAATATAATTTTAACTGAATATATTGAAAATAAAATAAAAAATTGAAATTAAATTTGGCACAGTAGTATATAAAACGTTATAGTTATGATTTATTCAATATAACTTCCATTATGCTTCAACGCCAGTGGAAGTCGAATTCATGAGGTGGCGCCATGCAGTTTTATTACTTAGAAAATTTTCTAGGGATGCTGAACTAAGATTGGTGATCCCTCAGAGGGTCACCTCTCTTTGGTAATAAAAATGACATAAGCCTTAAATGGAGCCCTTGAAGTTGGCACGTCTTATGTTATGCTACAGGATCTTTATCTGATGAAGACAATTTCCAGGATCACAGAGACAAGAAATCATGATTTCTCCCCACACTCAGAAAATGCTAACAAACTGTAGCCAACTTAACAGTTTAGTGTATTAAGAAGAATAACAGGAGAAGATAAGACATTCAAATCCCAAAAAGAGAACAATAAAAATGTAAAAAAATAAAATAGTCGATTTTTCTGTTGATGAGAGATATACAGTGGACCCTCGGTTTGCGAGCATAATCCGTTCCAGAGCCATGCTCGTACTCCAAAACGCTCGTAGTGCGAAACTAATTTCTTATTTTTAATAATTGAAACTCGGGCAATTCTTCTTGCTACGAACAATTGCACAGTTTCCCACATTTTACATATTTCCCGAATCTGATCTGAAGGGAGGGATCCCAGTGAATTTTCATCCATCACGATTACGGGCAACCATCACGAGTTGCTCGTAATGCGAAATTTCACTCGTAATCCGAGGTAAAAAAAATTTTGCTCGTACTGCGAAAAGCTCGTACTCCAAGGTGCTCGTAAACCGAGGGTCCACTGTATTAGTGTTCCACAACCCCTTAGCAGTTTCTGTAAATAATTTTAAAAAATAATACAAATGTGAACTTGTTCTGGGATAAGGTGGATTAATAAAGAAAAAGGCATCTCCTTATCGTACAACTGAAAGTTGCGAATAGCTTGCCCTATTTATCAGAATAAATATCGACTATCAGGAACTTTAAGTTGCACGATAAGGAGATGCCTTTTTCTTATTTCTTTATATGTCTGATAATATATTAAAATATTAACATTGGAGACCAATGAAACAATTTATAACATTTACGCATCTCATATGTATCTGTGGGAAATGCAGCTACCTGCTTCCAGGTGGCGCGAGCGTAGCAAATAAGTCACGTGACGACGCGAGTACTATATAGTGCCTTATAGTACTATATAGTAACCCAATACCACAATTTGGATAATAGATTATAATAAGGCAAATAATACCAAAAAGGCTATAAATACCAATCTCAAAGTGCTAGCAGACAGTATGGATAGTGACCTTTTGAAAAAATAAAAAATATTATTGAAATAAAAACAAACTACATTGCTAAACAAAATTCAAAAAGGCATTTTAAAAAAATAGAAGGTATTTTAAAGAGATATGACATGCTAGATTTTATTCCTTTGTCTGATGATGGTGACAATGTTGTTGCCGAAACGTCACACACTAATAAATTATTTGGATTAGGTCTTATTTTCTTTTATTATATAGTGCCTTGTTTTGTATTGCTTAAGGTGTCTCCTGCCCCATCCTGAGGCCTAAATGTATTAAGTTTTAGGCCTTTAGGACCCCTCTGCCACCTCCTGTTATCCGCGTATCCCACTCTGCCCCCTGAACCTGCTGCCTCCCTTGCTTCCTTAGCTACCTGTACGCACCCCCTGGCTAACCCTCCCCAGGCTCCCATCAGCTGGCTTGATGGCTTTCTGCATCCTAGGTGAGCTGCACCTTTGGTATTGCGACTGGTCTGCCTGGTATTTTCCATTGCGCAGGCTCAATGAATATATTCAATTTGTCCTAGTAGCCTTAGGAATATTAATTAACTTGCTTAGGGAGTTTAGAGAGGCTAAATTCTAGTGTCGGAATAATAAAGTAAAGAAGTTTCAATTTTATTCGACCTAAAACAAAACCTAGCTAACATTTTTGCCCCAGTTAATAGGAGAGATTATATCTATCATTTAAATCGTACACCATATATAGAACCATTTAACATATATATTGGGAATGTCCACACACAAAAAAAACGAAGAGACACAGTTGTAGTAGGAAAGTTCCGTGAACAGATAGGAGTCGAGCTAAGAGCAAGATGGAGATAGAAGAATTCTTTCTGTTTCTACATGGTCGATGAGGTGGACCTGGGTACAACCGACAAGGACTCACGCCGATGGTGAAGTGACTGTGATTTCGGCTAAAACCGAGGTTTTATATACCTTTGCCGAGGGGGGAGACCTGCGAGAATTTGGACTTTGAACGGGTCCAAAGGGCGTGGGGCGTCTGCGCTATTCTGCACCCTTTGACCTTGATGGCAACGACTTGCCAAATTCCTCTTTAGGGTTGTTGGATTTCTATCTCTATCTCTTTCTTAGCTCAGCTCTTAATCTATTACATAGTTTTATTTATTCATCCTCAGTTTGTACAAAGTACATTACATATGGTGAATGACACATGTCAATAATGCATATAATTATTTATAGATGTGTTTCTATATACAACATGACAATCTTGTTATAAGTAGTATACAATATAGGGCTGTTGGTTTAAATTACCATATGTTAGTATCTGTGAAATTTGCATTAAATAATGCTTTAATCAACCTTAAGAAACCTGTTCCCTCAATTCTCTTCTCCGTCCTCACATACAAGTAATATATTTGGAGACCGATGTATGCTCATGGACAAAACTTAAGGGAGTGGAAAGTCGAGGCAATTTTGTTTACGCATGGTTATCTCGTGTTTCTTCAAAAAAGATCACTGTGTATCAAATATATTTCAGAGATATTTTTCTGAATCCCGATATACTTACTGTACTATTTACTTACTGTACTACTTGTGTACATGCTAGAAGTTACAAATTCCTTAAGTGTTTTCCACGAGTGTATATATGATACGTAAATTTTATAAATAAAAGTATATATATAGAATTATCAATTGATAATAGGCTAAGATCTTCCATGAGCGACCATTTTCTCTCGAGCACGATTATCTTTATCAAATCTAAAATTATCCTACATAACGTGACCTCCAATAACACATCATCTTCAAGGGAAAATAACATCATAGAAAGAGATCGTTTTGGGAGAGGGGGTCTCTTGGTTTAGTCTGACTTAATTTCAAACAGGGGCATATTGACCGCTCACAGATACAGGAAAGAGATTCTTGAGTACTACAAGTTGCATGTTAGATCTTGCTGACTACCATTTTATTCTTTTATTGATGACTAGACGAAAGGCCCGGGCAATGCCCGGGGTTTACCCGAGTGCGAATATATTTCAAAAACGTTGTCTTGGGTGGCCGCTATAGACAGGGTGGTCGGTATAGACAGGTGAATGTAACACACTGATGATAACAGGGTTGCCTAAAGTGACCGCTATAGACAGGGTGGTCTGTATAGACAGGTGGGTGGTCGCTATAGACAGGGTGGTCTGTATAGACAGGTGAATGTAACACACTGATGATAACAGGGTTGCCTAAAGTGACCGCTGTAGACAGGGTGATCTGTATAGACAGGTGGATGTATCACACAGCTGATAACAGGGTTGTCTAGGGTGGTCGCTATAGACAGGGTGGTCTTTATAGACAGGTGTATTTATCACACTGATGATAACAGGGTTGTCTAGAGTGGCCGCTATAGACAGGGTGGTCTGTATAGACAGGTGGATGTATCACTCAGCTGATAACAGGGTTGCCTAGGGTGAACGCTATGACAGGGTGGTCTGTATAGACAGGTGGATGTATCACTCAGCTGATAACAGGGTTGCCTAGGGTGACCGCTATGACAGGGTGGTCTGTATAGACAGGTGGATGTATCACACAGCAGATAACAGGGTTGCCTAGGGTGACCGCTATGACAGGGTGGTCTGTATAGACAGGTGGATGTATCACTCAGCTGATAACAGGGTCGCCTAGGGTGACCGCTATGACAGGGTGGTCAGTATAGACAGGTGGATGTATCACACAGCTGATAACAGGGTCGCCTAGGGTGACCGCTATGACAGGGTGGTCTGTATAGACAGGTGGATGTATCACACAGCAGATAACAGGGTTGCCTAGGGTGTCCGCTATGACAGGGTGGTCTGTATAGACAGGTGGATGTATCACTCAGCTGATAACAGGGTTGCCTAGGGTGACCGCTATGGCAGGGTGGTCCGTATAGACAGGTGGATGTATCACTCAGCTGATAACAGGGTTGCCTAGGGTGACCGCTATGGCAGGGTGGTCTGTATAGACAGGTGGATGTATCACACAGCTGATAACAGGGTTGCCTAGGGTGACCGCTATGACAGGGTGGTCTGTATAGACAGGTGGATGTATCACTCAGCTGATAACAGGGTTGCCTAGGGTGACCGCTATGACAGGGTGGTCTGTATAGACAGGTGGATGTATCACACAGCTGATAACAGGGTTGCCTAGGGTGACCGCTATGACAGGGTGGTCTGTATAGACAGGTGGATGTATCACTCAGCTGATAACAGGGTTGCCTAGGGTGACGCTATGACAGGGTGGTCTGTATAGACAGGTGGATGTATCACACAGCTGATAACAGGGTTGCCTAGGGTGACCGCTATGACAGGGTGGTCTGTATAGACAGGTGGATGTATCACACAGCTGATAACAGGGTTGCCTAGGGTGACCGCTATGGCAGGGTGGTCTGTATAGACAGGTGGATGTATCACACAGCTGATAACAGGGTTGCCTAGGGTGACCGCTATGACAGGGTGGTCTGTATAGACAGGTGGATGTATCACTCAGCTGATAACAGGGTTGCCTAGGGTGACCGCTATGACAGGGTGGTCTGTATAGACAGGTGGATGTATCACACAGCTGATAACAGGGTTGCCTAGGGTGACCGCTATGACAGGGTGGTCTGTTCAGACAGGTGGATGTATCACACAGCTGATAACAGGGTTGCCGAAAGTGACCGCTATAGACAGGGTGGTCTGTTTAGACAGGTGGATGTATCACACAGCTGATAACAGGGTTGCCGAAAGTGACCGCTATAGACAGGGTGGTCTGTATAGACAGGTGGATGTATCACACTGATGATAACAGGGTTGTCTAGGGTGGTCGCTATAGACAGGGTGGTCTGTATAGACAGGTGGATGTATCACACAGCTGATAACAGGGTTGTCTAGAGTGGTCGCTATAGACAGGGTGGTCTGTATAGACAGGTGGATGTATCACACAGCTGATAACAGGGTTGTCTAGAGTGGTCGCTATAGACAGGGTGGTCTGTTTAGACAGGTGGATGTATTACACAGCTGATAACAGGGTTGTCTATAGTGGTCGCTATAGACAGGGTGGTCTGTATAGACAGGTGGATGTATCACACTGATGATAACAGGGTTGTCTAGGGTGGTCGCTATAGACAGGGTGGTCTGTATAGACAGGTGGATGTATCACACAGCTGATAACAGGGTTGTCTAGAGTGGTCGCTATAGACAGGGTGGTCTGTTTAGACAGGTGGATGTATCACACAGCTGATAATAGGGTTGTCTAGGGTGGTCGCTATAGACAGGGTGGTCTGTATAGACAGGTGGATGTATCACACAGCTGATAACAGGGTTGTCTAGAGTGGTCGCTATAGACAGGGTGGTCTGTATAGACAGGTGGATGTATCACACAGCTGAAAACAGGGTTGTCTAGAGTGGTCGCTATAGACAGGGTGGTCTGTTTAGACAGGTGGATGTATTACACAGCTGATAACAGGGTTGTCTATAGTGGTCGCTATAGACAGGGTGGTCTGTATAGACAGGTGGATGTATCACACTGATGATAACAGGGTTGTCTAGGGTGGTCGCTATAGACAGGGTGGTCTGTATAGACAGGTGGATGTATCACACAGCTGATAACAGGGTTGTCTAGAGTGGTCGCTATAGACAGGGTGGTCTGTTTAGACAGGTGGATGTATCACACAGCTGATAACAGGGTTGCCTAGGGTGGTCGCTGACAGGGTGGTCTGTTTAGACAGGTGGATGTATCACACAGCTGATAACAGGGTTGCCGAAAGTGACCGCTATAGACAGGGTGGTCTGTATAGACAGGTGGATGTATCACACTGATGATAACAGGGTTGCCGAAAGTGACCGCTATAGACAGGGTGGTCTGTATAGACAGGTGGATGTATCACACAGCTGATAACAGGGTTGTCTAGGGTGGTCGCTATAGACAGGGTGGTCTGTATAGACAGGTGGATGTATCACACAGCTGATAACAGGGTTGTCTAGGGTGAACGCTATAGACAGGGTGGTCTGTATAGACAGGTGGATGTATCACACAGCTGATAACAGGGTTGTCTAGGGTGGTCGTTATAGACAGGGTGGTCTGTATAGACAGGTGGATGTATCACACAGCTGATAACAGGGTTGCCTAGGGTAACCGCTATAGACAGGGTGGTCTGTATAGACAGGTGGATGTAACACACAGCTGATAACAGGGTTGTCTAGAGGGGGGCGGGCAGGGAGGTCACGTGTTTGCTGGCGGCCAATGGGCGCGCATTCTATCCGTGAGCTTCAGACAGACAGACAGACAGACAGACAGAATAAGGCAAATATATAAGTAGATAATGCACGTCCCAATAGGGAAATTCTAGTAAATGATTTCTTCGAGAGCGTTGATGTTCAGAGAATGATTTGGTTCACGATAGTCCTAACTATATTCAAATGAAGATGTCTCTGGGATGCTTTCAATCCAATTATATAGACGGGTTTTCAGTATTAATGTGAAGAGTTTTGCCAAATTACATAACAGAGATATTCCCCGGTAATTCGCGGGATTTTCTGGATAACCGTTTTTAAAGATAGGGTGAATAATAGATTTTGACCATATTGAAAGGAGTGAAGCCGTTCTTAAGATTGACCATGAGATGGTCAGCTTCCTTCCAGAATTCTCCTCGTATTTAAATCTGCTCATTTGGAGAAGTTGGATTTATTGCCATAAGACATCTTCCAAAGTCTTTTAATCAGGATGAAGTTGTTGGGTGAGAACTGTAGAGGGCTGTTAGAGGTGATCATGCTTCTTATTGACCTCCTATTTCATATTTTATATTTGGAAAAGTAAAATACTCTACATTACATATAAATAATAAACAAAACGGCTTCAGAGGATAAGTTTCTTATTTTATATTCTTCTCTCAAGCATCTTCTCTCATTCGGGTATTACAAACCCTTATTCAGGAGTATAGGGTATACCATTTATCATTGTATATCATGAGTTCAGGTACAGTTGATAAAGTTATGATGAATTTCTCATTCCTACACAATGAGTCATACATCTGGGAAAAAATAGCTGAAAATGGATATCATTTGCTTGATGCTAATTTTCATATAGAGGCCATTTTAGTTTTCTAATTGTGTATTTTATTTGTGTAAAAATATATTATTAATAAATGAATAAATCTTCCAGGGTTAAGTTTCTTGTTTAACTTTTTATTTTCAAGCTTTCAGACTTGTCAGTCCTTCAACAGGAGTATAACGTTAATAAATTGATGATAAATTTATTATCCATAAGTAGCATTCAAAATTGTATTTTACATTCTTTATGAACTTTGGAATCAGTTTTGGGCATTGGTATTCCCTGTGGTCACTTACGGATGTGAGGGCTGGAATCTCAGATAAAAAAAGAAATAATTGAAGGCTTTAAGATTTGTATCTGGAGAAAACTACTAAGAGAGTACACCATGAACAGATAAAAAGATAAATATTTTAATCTTAAATAAGATTAATCCCGGTAGATCCTTAGAATCCCAAATATGTAAACAAAGACTGACCTGGACATATAATAAGAAAAAATGGTTTAGAAAAGACGTTGATGTTTGAAAAATGAAGGAAGAGAAAAAGACCTGTAATGAGCTGGCTAGAAGAGGTCAAGAAATCTACCGGGGAAGATCACTATATGAGCTGAGAGTGATGGTTAATAACAGATAAATTGGAGAATATTTGTTCATATGGTCACCAAAAGTCGACTTGATGGACACTAACAACAATCAGTTTTGATAATACAGAAAATACAGTCTTCCATAAACATGGATAAACCCGGCCTCTTCTAGAGGTAGTTCCATGACTTGGTTTGCCATGACATAGTCCCTGATAACAGACCACCTCAAGGAAATACCGGAATTAACCATGTTTTTGGATTATGGATTCTCATGAGAGACTACTGTATCCACAATTAGAAATATAAGAGTAGCATTTTTTCTTAACCACTATGCACACTACTAATGAAAACAATATATCCTTTGTGAAAAAATAGTACAAATGTAACATTGTACTGGGATAAGGTGCATAAATTAAGAAAAAGGCATCTCCTTATCGTGCAACTGGAAGTTGCTGATGGCTTGCGCCATTTATCAATCAAGAATGGGTATTTGGCCAATTCTGGAATAATTAAAAATCAACGAGAATAGTTGATATTTATTCCGATAGATGGCGCAAGCCATCAGCAACTTTCAGTTGCACGATAAGGAGATGCCTTTTTCTTAATATATCCTTTGTTTTAAAATAGCATTGATTTATCATCCATAGGCCACTGCAAAACTCTTCGGGCAAGGGAAGAATGAAACTGTCTATTCCATTCAACCAAGTCCTGCAAATTTGCATATTTCTTGAGTATAGAGAGGATGAGAATCCTTGGGAATCCTCTCACTGCCACTGGAGGACTCATCAAGTAAGGGATAAATGACACTGTCCATTCAACCAAGTCCTACATATTTGCATATTTCTTGAGTATAGAGAGGATGAGAATCCTTGGGGATCCTCTCACTGCCACTGGAGGACTCTTACTTTATAGATATGTGAATGCATGCCCTGAGCCACTCCAATGACATTTTTAGATGGCAATGCGCCTTCTTTCTAAATATTGTCGCAGAATATTCTGTGGAGACCTACTCGGTAAATCATCATCAATCACGTGACCCACGTCAGTGTTTTATTTGTAAATAGTTGTTCAGATATATTGTTGCACCAGGTTGTGGCTTGGCAGACTCTTCAACCTTAATCCTCTCCTGTGCTGGGTCTTGTATCTTACCAGAGCGTGTTTCAACCATCCTACAAATTTATATAAGGGAATAATGAGATAACTCTACTTTAAGTAGCCACCAGAATTATTTATTTATTTCTCACATCAAAGATAGCAGTGAAGTCACACAGTGTACCAAAATACAAATGGTGATTCTATAATACATATATTCTGTTTATAATACATATATTCTCTTTAATAAAATAAGTAAATATAAAATATAAATTTGAATTTAAAATATATGAAAAATAATATTACAAATTAAAATAAAATAGGTTCACATTAGCCATGATGCAACAATATATCTCTCAGTTGTCATTTTGAGATCTGGCGAAATATCTAAATAATTTCCTGGTTAAAATAACTTTGGTTTATGATTACTGGTCTTCTGGTCTCACTATTGATATGGACCAATCGAATATTGACATCAAGCTAACCCCCCAGGACGGTGCAACAATATACATCACCTATATGTTAATTTAAACTATATTCCACTATACACCTATCCCCCGATTTACACGGTACTTTTTTACACGTTTTCGCTTTTACACGGTTTTCCAAATAAGTTTTTGTTTTTATCGCACTATACTAAATGCTACTGTGATTGAACACATGCGCTGTGTACACATCTCACGAGGAATCCCGAGCTTATGTGCTGACTACATATTTTAACCTGTCAATGCATTTTATTTTTATTTCTGTGTACACCTATCCCCCGATTTACACGTTTTTCTCAGGAACGTATCTACCGTGTAAATCGGGGGATAGGTGTACTGTTTAACCCATTTTCTCTCTTGATAAATCAAGAAAATCCAATCACCTACGTTTTTCGGGTTATTAGCTTTCGTCAGCGTGATGCAGGCTGTAAATTAACAGCCAACCAAAAAAAACCTTCATTGACCTCTTAGGTGGTACAGTGAGGTATAGCTTGCACCATGCTGACGGGAACCAATAAACTGAAACGCGTACGTCGTTGGCTTTTCTTGTTTAATAAATGAAAGGAGTTGGACAGTATAGAGTGGAATATTTTCAGATATTAACGTTTAGTTGATATTTATTCCGAAAGATGGCGCTCTTTGCCATCTAAAAAGTTCATTAAAGTAATACTTTTCCTAAATTCAGAGAAAAACAACCAATAGTTTATTTCAACTCCCAACGTTTTAGTGACTTCCTATCTTCAGGGATTGAATCCTACTTCTACTTATATACCTACACGGTTTTCTGAAATATATGCAAATCAACTTCCAACCTACAAATTATCTTCAGAACTTTTCCTAAATTCAGAGATAAACACAGCCACAACAACCAATAGTTTATTTCAACTCCCAACGTTTTAGTGACTTCCTATCTTCAGGGGAATGATTGAATCCTAGTTCTACTTATCTACATACACGGTTTTCTGTAATATATGCAAATCAACTTCCAACCTACAAATGATCTTCAGAACTTTTCCTAAATTCAGAGATAAACACAGCCACAACAACCAATAGTTAATTTCAACTCCCAACGTTTCAGTGACTTCCTGTCTTCAGGGGAATGATTGAATCCTAGTTCTACTTATCTACATACACGGTTTTCTGAAATATATGCAAATCAACTTCCAACCTACAAATGATCTTCAGAACTTTTCCTAAATTCAGAGATAAACACAGCCACAACAACCAATAGTTTATTTCAACTCCCAACGTTTTAGTGGCTTCATGTCTTCAGGGGAATGATTGAATCCTAGTTCTACTTATATTGTCAAATTATTTGACAAACATAGCAGTTTTCTCAGTTATGCGGGAAGAATGTTGTTTATTTGTTAAATGAACTCCCACGTCATTGGACCAATGTGGCCATGTTTGTACATAAAAGAGGGTTAAAACGGAATGCGAAGAGTCATGGAGTGGTGTTCGAGTGGAGACGCTTAAAGCGTTCTCTGCTGTGTGTTTGTCTGATGATCTCCTCGCATACCTGTGTAACCCCGGTCCGCTCCTTATCAACGCTGCAAATAAAAGTACTGTTTTTTATTTTATTTAACAAATCGTGAGGTTTTTTTTATTTATCTCCTTTTTGTTGTTGGTGTTGTACTCTTGAGTGTATCTTTTTCTGTGTTTAAGTTACTCTTACTGTAGGCCTTATTTTATTGCTTTTTGTGTGATAACCCGTAAAAGTAACTTTTGTCAATATACATACACGGTTTTCTGAAATATATGTAAAGCGTCTGAATTAACTTCCAACCTAAAAATGATC
>CP092876.1:7525023-7569899 GCA_030710605.1 Cordylochernes scorpioides | reverse complement strand
ACTCCAAAAGGGAGAAGAACCAAATTATTTGGTAAAAGACATAGACCCCAAAGTAGGTACTGGCAAACCACATCTGTATCTGTACTGCTGAGAGAACTATATTGACCACAAAGTCAACTAACCACCTTGCGATTTCTTCTATCTGCTTATGTTGTTGCTTATTTGTTTAATGTATATGTTTATTTAATGCTCTTTTTTCTTAATTGTTTATTTTCTTTTTGATAATTCTGTTAACTACTCTACTACAATATGAATTATTGTAAAAGAAAATAAAACCTAATCCAAATAATTTATTAGTGTGTGACGTTTCGGCAACAACATTGTCACCATCATCAGACAAAGGAATAATTTTTTTTTTATTCTTTTGTTTGATGATGGTGACAATGCTGTTGCCGAAACGTCACACACTAATAAATTATTTGGATTAGGTCTTATTTTCTTTTATTATAATCTATAATCCAAATTGTGCTTTATCAATATGAATTATTGTAAATAGTTTCATGCACAATTATCCAGATCGGATATAACGTGTCTTATATGCAACTGGTAAATAAATAAAGTTGAACTTTACTTGATGGACACTAACAACAACAATGTCTTTAGATAAGATAGCTAGAAACTTCACAATTGATAACTGTGATATAAATACAGTAGAACCTTTAGAAGAAGAAACACAATTTGGGAAGAAGAGCTTCTTCTTTCTTATCTCCACTCAATCATATTAGGGTGTCAAGCTTGAGACTTTTGATGGTGTCTGCCGATGAAGAGTAGAGTTCATCAATGGATGAGTCAATACAGTCAATTATGTGGTTTGGTGATTGCAGGTTGACACTTAGTACATAGTGGGAAAACCTTGCAACCATTCTGTCATTGTCAGTAGATGACCAGACTTAAGTCTGGAAATCAAAGACTGTTGTTCTCTTGGGAGGACAGAACCAGTGCTTGTCCCTCCTGTTCTGTACCAGTTATGTGCAGCTTTAGATTTCCATTTCTGCAGGCATTGGGTTTTGATGGTACGGAGGTCTCTTTCATCTAGTTGGGTGGTAGATTCTCTGGCTTCAGGTAGGCCAAGAGCTCCAGCCTTTGCCAGAGAGTCTGCTAGCTCATCAAGAACTTCTTTCTATAAGACAATGATCAAAAAAGCTTTCGAGTATCCGTAGAAAGACATCTTACATGAAAGCTTGTTTTATCATCATCTTATAAAATAAGTTCTTCTCTTGTATTTCTTCTTCTAACGATAAGCCAACCCCCCCCCACACTGATAAAACGGTGTTTACCTTACAACTCTGAACACTCAGATTTTCCTGTAAAATCTCTTAAGGATTTCTTGAAAAAAAGCCATGGTCCACCTGTGCTGTGTGAGCAGAAGAGATTAAATTGACTTGTTCCATTATATGTATGTTCTATATGTAAATATCTGTTTTCTTTCCTCTTTTCGCTCTCCAATTCTTCCATCCATATTTCCAAAAAAAAAATTTTTTTTTTCTTTTCTTCCAAATCTATATTCTTATTTTCCATAGGAACATTCAAATAATAATCTGTATATATTTATCATGTGTATATAATCTTTCTCCATTTTTACCCCTTTGTATATTTCCCACTTTCATAGGTTTCTCCGTCTTGTAACCCCAAGGAGAATCCTCTGTAAAACCTGTGTGTCTTAATAAAGGTTTTTGTGTGTGTGTGCATTTCTTCTACAGCAAATAGAAAGATAATCATTGTTTTAACAGCAGAACCTTCCTAGAGGACACCTCTCTACAAAGGACAGTTCTCAATGCCAAAATTAACATTTTTACTATTTATCAGTTTACTATTTATCTCCAGTAAGAAGATATCTCTCTCTAAAGGATACAAGGTAATAAGACCAAATCCAAATAAATAAATAGTGTGTGATGCTTCGGCGTTGTTACCATATTAACAGACAAAAGAATAAATAATCCAAATTGTGCCTTATCATCCCTAAAGGACACTTTAGCTCTACAATTAGGTGTTATCCTTTACAGAGAGGTAGTTCTACTGTATAAATACATACAATAAAGATATCAGATGTTAGAAAGAAGGCTGAATTATTACACTTCATCTTTTTCATTTAAGAAATAACAGGTACTTTGTCCGGTTCAAAATCACATTAATAGGTACCGCTCAACAAAAGCAACCTAGTTTATGATAATTGAAACAATGAATAATATGTGATAGTTATTCACATATTAAACAAAATGTTAACTTGGGATTCAATCCCGGTTCATGACTGTCGGGAATCGAGGGTGTTACCCCACTCGTCCGCCAACTTGTTTTTTTATAGGTACTTAATCCTCATACACACAAAGCCATATATTACACAAAATAATCAACAAAACTATCTTTAAAATTTATTACATTTTATTTTTCATATTATATAATGTTATTTTTGTAAAAAATAAATATTTTACAGCTAATTATAAAAAATAACAACAAAAAAACATATATACAAAAATTTACATATCACATTATTTACATAGGTGTTTAAATTATATATGTAAATATGTCTACGAGGATTTTCTGTGTTTCTTCAGCCTTTGAATCATCTGAGGTGTGAGAGAGAATGGAGCGAAGAAATCTTGACAGACGGATACTTCTTTAATAACAATTGGCTTATTGGCTTCTTTTTGAGGTTTTTGAGGTGATTTGACTTCTGATTTTGTCTTGGCAGTTTGTTCTTCCTTGAGTTCGTTCTTGTGTTGTTGTTTTGGATGAAGTTCTATTTAGATGTCTTGAGGTTGGGTTGTAAGGTTGGAAGAGGGGTGGTTTCCTTATGGGAATTTAGAGCTGCTGGGGAGTTTTTAACATCTTTTTGGATGGTTTTAGGTGTGATTGGGGTCAAGTTAAGATCCTCCTTCAGTTTCTTGGATGGAGGCTGAGGTGTGCCAGCATCAGGAGCCGGTGTTGCCGTCGCCACAGCCTTCTTTCGAATAAACTCCAGGAGATTGCTCAGTTTGGGATTCTCTTTACCTTTCTGTCAACACAGACAGGGGTTAGTGGAGGTGATAGAACAACTTGTGTCTGCTACAGGAGAAATAAGGAAAATCAACAATTTACACTGAAGATACAACAAGATAGGAAACAGGAACAAATCCAATTGAAGTGAAATATATGAAAAGGTTAGTAAAATAATGCAACATACACATTTTTCCCATAAAAAAAAAAAAAAAAAAAAAAAAACTCAAACCTAGAAGCTAATCCTGCAAAGTACAATATTATAAAATTGAAAAAAAAAAAAAAAGGTTAAGACACAATTTGGACTATAAATTAGAAACACAAAGTAATAAGACCAAATTGAAATAAGTAAATAGTGTGGTGTTTTGATAATAAAATTGTTACCATCATCAGACAAAAGACTAAATGCAAAAACTTCAGTGATAAAACACAATTTGGATTATAGTTTAGAAAAACAAGGTAATAAGACCAAATAAATAAATAGTGTGTGATGTTTCAGTAACAGCATTGTTACCATCATCAGACAAAAGTATTGAATGACAGTACTCGTTCAGTACTTTTGTCTGATGATGGTAACAACGCTCTTACCAGGACATCACACACTATTTATTTATTTAGTCTTATTACACCTTGTAGTTGTTACCTTTTTGTTAATCTCAAACCTGCGCTTTCAATCAACATGTGAATGTAAAAGATGTGAGATTTCCCCAACTCACCAGGATTGAGACCACCAACAAGGAGTGCAGGTTCATCTCAGCAGCCAGTTCACCACTCAGCGAGGAAGCCATCACCAAGGGTACACCACGACTAGCAGCCTGTGGGACAAGATGCCGCACCACCAAGGGAGCCTCCCCTGATAGTACCACGGCTTCCAGCAGGCCTCGCTCCAGGCTCCGTGTTGCCAGGTTCACCCCCATAGCCAGCCTGATCACACAGCACTTCTGTCAGGTACTGAAACGTTAGTGGAAGATACAAGAAGACCTAATCCTAATAATTTAATAGTTGTGTGACATTTCGGCAACAGCATTGTTACCATCATCAGACAAAAGAATAAATGGAACCTAATCCAAATAATTTAATAGTTGTGTGTGACATTTCGGCAACAGCATTGTTACCATCATCAGACAAAAGAATAAATGGAACCTAATCCAAATAATTAAATAGTTGTGTGTGACATTTCGGCAACAGCATTGTTACCATCATCAGACAAAAGAATAAATGGAACCTAATCCAAATAATTTAATAGTGTTCGACATTTCGGTAACAGCATTGTCACCATCATCAGACAAAAGAATAAATGGAACCTAATCCAAATAATTTAATAAGTGTGCGACATTTCGGCAACAGCATTGTTACCATCATCAGACAAAAGAATAAATGGAACCTAATCCAAATAATTTAATAGTGTGTGACGTTTTGGCAACAGCATTGTCACCATCATCAGACAAAAGAATAAATGAGAAAAAATATCACAGCAAGTTCTTAAATAGTCTTCTTCTTTCTTATCTCCAATCAATCATATTAAGGTATTAAGCTTGTAAAGCTTGTTGATGGTGTCTGCCAAGGAAGAGTAGAGCTCATCAATGGATGAGTCAATATCATATCATTAAATAGTACCTTCATTGGATTAAGTCTTATTTTCTTGTATTATAATCCAAATTGTGCTTTATTAGTGGGAGAGTTATGGAGACAGCATCCTCTCCTGGCTATAAGAGGTCAAGAAAACTACTGTCACTAGATGAGCTGAAAGTGGTCTCTAACAGCCCAAATTGGAGAATAGTTGTCCATATAGAACGACATTTGAAAATTATCCCGCAAATGTTTCTTTTGACCGAATAATCGAAATTTATTTTAAGGAGAAAATAACGATTATTTCTAACTTTAGGGATGAAGTATGAAAGAGGATGAATTTCTCCTTAAAATAAATTTCGATTTTTCATTCAAAAGAAACACATGAGGGATAATTTTCAAATGTCGTTCTACAATCATAAGCTGCATTATATTGTATTATAAGATGTCCATAGAGTCATCAAAAGTTGAATTGATGGACACTGACAACAACAATGGAATCTCTTATCCAATGAGCTAGCTGGAAATAGTCAAACAAGCTACCAGAACCTCTCACAGGAGACCAAAAAAAAAAATAAGACATGGCTTCTCTGATTGAAGTTAGATTGGGTTAAGCCAAGTTTTACAACAAAGTTTTTCTTGCAGAAGTCCAACACCACCAGTAAGTATAAGTAACCAAACGGGACTCTGGCACACTTGTAAGTGCAAAATTTGAACTGCTTTTTACATGTGTAAATATGTGGTGCACTTACAGTAAGAGTAGTCGCTAACTACCGTCTATGATTATCATGGGCTGTATCATGTGTACTAGGGATAAAAAAAAAAGATGATACCTGGAGAGAATTTCTTTATCTACTGGAACACTTGAGGCAGGTTCTCCCTCAGGAAGAACATTGTTGGGTGAAGTCTGGCTAGCTGTAGTTCCCGGGATGGTAGAAGGATCTCTGCAAGAATCTGGACTACGGACCACATTGGAGATATGCTCAACACTGATTGGTTGGGTGGTGGAGTCCTCCTGCGAGACTTCCATAGGCACTTCTGGAGTTAGTTCGTTTGTGGAACACGAAGAATCAGGTGTCTTATTTAACATGGTTGCTTGATTCGGGGATTCTTGCGTCGTAACCTCCATTGGAAGTGGGTCAGTAGGTGGGGCTGGGATAACTGATGTAGCAGGTTGTTGGTTCGATGGCTGTTGAAGTTCTTCAGCGTTCAGACCTGGTTCTGAACATGTAGCAGAGACATCTTTGCTGTTCGTTCCTTCCTGTTTAATAGAGGTCAGTTTATCCTGTTCTGTTCCTACTGGAGATGGGATTTCTTTTGACTGAGATTGTGTGACTTGATTAGTTTCATTTTGAGAAGTCTCGTCAGAGTTAACCAAAACAGTCGGAACTTCAGATTGCATAGCATCTACGATGACAACACCATCTTTCTGCATGGCTGATATCTCAACAGATTCTTGAGTAGGAATGGCAGTTGGCGATGTTGAATCCTTTAATTGCGCTACATCCTGCTGTTGTATGGTATCTACTGGGACTTCAGGACATCCGTTGGAAATGGAAGAAGTCTGTGACGGAGAAAGAGGCCGGAGAGAATGTTCCCTGGCACAATCTACAGGGGATTCTGATGGTAGATTTCCATTGGGCAAGGCATCTGAAACTTGACTACCTTCTAGAATATCCATTGAATTAGTGGGATTGTCCAAAATCTTCCTAGAGATTTCCTGAGAGCTTTCATTTCTGACATTCTGATTCGAGTCAACATTTTCTGCAGCCGCTACGGTAGAATTCTGTAGAGAACATGCAACACTAGGAATTTCTGGTAAAACAGATGAGTCTAGTGGTTCCTTGATATTGGTAATGCTACTGTGCATTGTGATAGGAACTGTTGAATCTTTCTCTTGAACTGGGATAACAGTCAGGTTGTGGAGAGACACAAGGACATTGTTCTCTGTGCTGGAACACTTGCTTGGTACTTCCTGGACCTCTACTGAGACATCATTGTTCTGGATGGCATCCGATTGGCTAGTTGGATTATTCGACATTTCCATTGGCTTTTTAAGGTCTTTCTGTTGGGAGGCTTTCTTGAGTTCAGCTTTCTTATGCCTACTGTAGACACAAAACAAAGGGCCGTTAGAAAGAGGAAAGATCAAACCTCTATCACACACAGCTGGGAATACAGGGCTCTGGCAGATTTGTAAGTGCAAAGTCGAACTGCTTTTCACATGTGTAGATATGTGGTGCACTTAAGAGTAAAAGCAGTCGCCTACTTCTACCTATCATGATTATCATTGCCTGTATCATGTGTACTAGGGATAAGTAAAAAAAAAGCTGGGAATACAGACAAACCTTGTCTATAACATCCTTTGTTAGACAATTCCCCCACACATACCTCTCCCTAGCCAATTCTAAACTATTATACAGTTAAAAATGTAACAAAAGTAAAAATATCGTAAAGATAGAGGCTACCTGGCCGGTATTCATATTTCTTCAAATGAAAGACACTTCGGCCAGTAAATCTTTTTTATTATCTCGACGTTTCGACAAAAATCTTTTGTTCTCGTCAGGAGCGAACAAAAATTAAAACATTAGGCAAAGCGTTAGAAGCCACGACACCAGCTTTGGCAAACTGAAAAGCGTCCACCTAGAGACGCTTTGCCTAATGTTTTAATTTTTGTTCACTCCTGACGAGGACAAAAGATTTTTGTTGAAACGTCGAGACAATAAAAAAGATTTACTGGCCCAGGTATCTTTATTTTGAACAAAAGTGAAATTGTACTGGGATCAAGTGGATAAATTAAGAAGAAGACATCTCCTGATCCAAAGGTTGCTGAAGTCTTGCATCATCTGTCAAATAAATATAAACTAATTGTTGATTTTTAATTAACAATTAACTTTTAGTTGATATTTATTCCAACAGATGGCGTAAGCCATCAGCAACTTTTCACAGGAATTTTCACATCTTCTGTTTTGCCGCATATCACATCCACATATCATCCCATATATAATAGCTGGAATATAATTTAAGAGACAAACAATAGGTTGATATGTAACTTGATAGATGGCACAAACCATCAGGAAATCTCATTTGCATATTCCAGAGATGTCTTTTTATTAACTTAATAAAGAGATAAAACAAGGTAATAAGACCAAATCCAAATAATAAATAGTGTGTGACGTTCCAAAACGTCACACACTATTTATTTATTTATTTGTATTTGGTCTTATTACCTTGTTTTATAATCTATAATCCAAATTGTGCCTTATTAATAAAGAGATGGAAATTTTGCTGGGAGAAATTGACTTTTAAAAATAAAGGTTGTCAATCCTGTCAAAATAGATGCTAAAACTGGGCACCACTTATTGACCATCTCTGCAAACTAACAGACTAGATTTCCATCTATATTTTGGTCATAGATTTGGTCTAGCCACTCTACCAGCTAAACATCTCTTTGGCAGATTGTGAAGATTTCATTAGATCCCGTGTGGATCTCATGGAATAAAGTCCGCCCTAGACTGACGAGGGCCATTAGCCTGAAACCATGGTCTTCAGTTGGGCATTTCTCAGTTTGCCAAAGCTGGTGTTGTGGCTTTGTTACTGACCTGAGTCTACTAGTTTGCAAGACAGTCCACTAAATGGCACTTAGTTTTAGCATTTATTCTGAAAGGAGAGACACGCACGCGTAGGTGACCTTATTTTTAAAGATTAATAAAAGAGAATTTTTTTAACAGATTAAAAATAAAAATTTTGTGGATGCGAAATCTTTACCATAACCCACCAATATACACTGATATAATATACAGTATAACCTCGTTAATTCGACACACCTCAATTCGACACTCGGCGATAATTCGACCATGTTCTGATGTCCCGACCTCCGGCCTATCAAATAACAAACCGTAATTTGACATATCGATAATACGACACTTCCGATAGTTCGACCATTTTAAAATTCGAATTTCGACAGTTGAATGTTTTTTGCTTACAACTTTCCGCTAAAAAGGTATTACGGCGGCGATCGGTGGCGCCGAGAGGATCGCGCGCGCGCACTATTTGTTACAATTATTTATGTTTCTAAAATATGTATAAATGCCATTTAGTCACTGATACTAAAAGTTAATCATGAAAATAAAATAAAAACACACCATGGTTTCAATTAATATCATTAATTTATATTACAAGGCTATTTTTAAAAAAATATTATTTTAGCGAGTTAGACTTTAACACTTTCCTTTAATTCAACCGAAAGCTCTGATCCCTTGGGGTGTTGAATTAAAGAGGTTCGACTGTAGATTTTAAACTAGAGACAGTACAAAAAGATTAAGTTTTCCTTTCTGACAATGCATCCTCCCAACTTACTTGATATATCTTGGACATTTGGGAACAGGCTGGGGCCTCTTCATTCCTTCATCTTGGATCGCCCTGGACACCACAGAGTATTGGAATCCTGCAAAAACTGTTCTGAAGGAACACAAGAGGATGAATCTTCATTTAAGACCTAAACTTTTTAATTATAAGTCACACACAACCCTTGCTATTACATTATTACAACATCTTTGAAAAAATCTCCCCTTTTCCACCCTAGACACCTTTCAGTTTACAAATGAGAATTTCTGCAATAGATACTGCTATTAAAAACCTCACCATCAATTCTCTCTCTTACCAAGAAAAATAATAATCTAGTCCGACTCAAGGGCAGCCATTTATAACCTTCGAACCTGTTTCTCCATTCAAGAACACCTTCTCAAGAGCTTCGCTGAATCTGTAAACTGACTCCCAGCAAACAGTTCTGTCACAGTACAATGGCTTCCAACTCATGTTAGAATTCCTGGCAAAGAGCTAGCAGACTCTCTGGCAAAGGCTGGAGCTCTTGGCCTACCTGAAGCAAGAGAATCTACCACCCAACTAGACGAAAGAGACCTCCTCTGTACCATCAAGACCCAATGCCAGCAAGAATGGAAATCTAATGCTGCACATGACTGGTACAGAGCATGAGAACAAGCATCAATTCTGTCTTCCCAAGGGAATAACAGTCTTTGATTTGCAGACTTAAGTCTGGTCATCAACAGACAATGACTTTCCAGAATGGTTCCAAGGTTTTCCCACTATGTACTAAGTGCAATTATCAACCTGAAACCCCAAACCACATTATTGACTGTATTGACTCATCTATTGATGAACTCTACTCAGTATCCCCAGCAGACATCATCAACAAGCTCTACAGAATTGATACCCTGATATGATTGTTGAGTGGAGATAAGAAAGAAGAAGGCAACATTATTTATGACTGATGTTATAACCAAGTTGATGTTATAACAAGGTTTACTACTTGAAAAATGATTTTTTTTGTTAAAAAGCACTTTTGGCTGTGGTGTGTGTTGCAAACAACATTCACTCAGGCAGAATCCAGATAGTTGGAATGTAAAACACAACAACAGAGGGAGTATCCAGAGTTTGGAGGGAGTGTGGAACTTACTTTCTGAGGAGGGCGTATAACTCCACCTCATCTTGTTTACTTAGGTACGGACTGTAACACAACAATACATATTACAAACACAAGCCAATATATAGTCAAATCATAATAAAAAGAGTGTTTGCTGTTTTGGTAACAGCATTGTGTACCTTTTGTTTTTTTATCAAGTCACATTAGAAAAATACAATATTTAATGCATTTCTATATTCTTTTTACAAATACACTGATGGACAAAACTTAAGGAAGTTGTACCTTTTAGCATGTATACTGGGATTCAGACAATAACTCTGAAAGATACACTCATGGACAAGACTTAAGGAAGTTGTACCTTTTAGCATGTATATCGGGGTTCAGACAATAACTCTGAAAGATACACTCATGGACAAAACTTAAGGAAGTTGTACCTTTTAGCATATACATCGGGATTCAGACAATAACTCTGAAAGATACACTCATGGACAAAACTTAAGGAAGTTGTACCTTTTAGCATGTATACTGGGATTCAGACAATAACTCTGAAAGATACACTCATGGACAAGACTTAAGGAAGTTGTACCTTTTAGCATGTATATCGGGATTCAGACTATAACTCTGAAAGATACACTCATGGACAAAACTTAAGGAAGTTGTATCTTTTAGCATGTATACTGGGATTCAGACAATAACTCTGAAAGATACACTCATGGACAAAACTTAAGGAAGTTGTACCTTTTAGCATATATATCGGGATTCAGACTATAACTCTGAAAGATATTTGATACATGGTAATCTTTATTGAAGACACATGAGATAACCAAGTGTGAACGAAATTGACTCTCTGTCTCCTTCAAAAAAATAAATAATAATAATAATAAAATTGATAACCGACAACATCAAAGACTTCTTCAATTTTTGTCGATATGTGTAAAATAGTGTCTATTAGCATCTTTCCTTACTGTGCCATGGAAAACTATTGGGAGGGCCTGGCTCATCAGTGGTGAACCCTGGGTTTCTCCAGTTTAATCTTCTAGAATGATTCTATATACAGTTACGAGCGTCATGGCCTCTGTCACGGTTTGCCGGCGCCCTCCTATTGGTCGGTTACGATCACGCCACCTTTGCGCCCCCCCCCCCCATAATTTGGTGCCGCCAATGCGCGAGACACTTCTGTCACTGTTTGCTTTTGGTTCAGTGGTAGAATACTCGCCTGCCACGCGGGCGCCCCGGGTTCGATGGTTTGGGGCGGGACGTTTCACAAGAGTGACATCTACGGCGGCAATTTATAATTGTAACGAATAGTATTTGAATAAAAGCATTTAATCGGGTAAACCCCGGGCGTTGCCCGGGTCATTCGGCTAGTCTAATATATCAACCAGCTCAACAAGCTGGACATTGTAAATTCTCCAAGTTCCAACGGTGGATTATACAGCACAACACACCTCTCTCTAAAGGTAAACACTTAGTTTCAAAGCCAAAAGTATCTTTTAGAGAAAGGAGTCATCTTAATAGATGAGTTAAACACAAGGTAATAAGACCAAATCTAAATAAATAAATAGTGTGTGACGTTTCGGTAACAGCGTTATTACCATCTTCAGACAAAAGTACTGAATGGAGTCCTCCTGGGAGACTTCCATAGGCACTTCCGGGAGTTAGTTCAGTTGTGGAACACAAAGAATCAGATGGATAGATTCAGCACTTTTGTCTGAAGATGGGAACAACGCTGTTACCGAAACGTCACACACTATTTATTTACTTGGATTTGGTCTTATTACCTTGTGTTTATAATCTATAATCCAAATTGTGCCTTATCATTAATAGAGAGTTGTTAATTAGTAAAAAAAAAGGTCATTTTGGCAATGAAAATTATTCTTTATAGAGAGGTATCCTTTAGTGAAAGTTTTTCATCTCATGGAGGTTGTTCTACTGTGTAACAACAAAATTCTTGGTTCCAAATATTGTTATAACATGGTTCTGCTATAGGTCACTTTAAGGGGGGAATTTTCTGTGAAGACATTCGATAAAACTAATGGACATATATATGGAGGACATTAAAAATATCTATACAGTAGAACCTCCCTTTAAGCAGACACCTCTCTACAAAGGACAGTTTTCATTTGAAAAAAATTACCATTTTTACAATTTAGCAACTCTCTGGTAAGAAGACACCTCTTCCTAAAGGACACTTTGGCTCTGTAATTAGGTGTCCTTTACAGGGAGGTTGTTCTACTGTATACAAATACTTGTACAACACTTAAGGAAGTATACATTTTTTGTCGCCATGTCTTCTATTTTAGGAGACAGAGATAATTTAGTTCACAATTGGTTATCTCATGTGCCTTCAAGAAAGTTCACTTTATATAAAATATCTCTCATAGTTATTGTTTGAATCTAAATTATAGATTTGAAACACAAAAAGTACTACTTAAAGTTGCACCGCATAAGTTTCTTTTCTGTGATAAATCAATATTTATTTCAAAGAGAAATATCTACTATTTCTAACTTTTTTGGATGACGTATGAAAGGGTGAAAATATGAAGAGTAATGGCGAACGGAAAAACTTTTATTTTTCCGTTCGCCATTACTCTTCATATTTTCACCCTTTCATACGTCATCCAATCATATATAGACCATCACTCTTCATATTTTCACCCTTTCATACGTCATCCAAAAAGTTAGAAATAGTAGATATTTCTCTTTGAAATAAATATTGATTTATCACAAAAAAGAAACTTATGCGGTGCAACTTTAAGTATTACTTTATAATCATACGCCGCAGTCCTTTATAATGTACAAAAAGTACTATAAAATAAAAATACAACCTTTCGCATTGAGTTTATTTTATTATGATATATCATACAGATCATAATAAAAGAAACTCAATGCGAAAGGTTGTATTTTTATCATCTGTAGCACAATTTTTCCGTTTACTTCAAAAAGTACTATGACCAAATAAATAAACAGTGTGTGACGTTTCAGTAACAGCATTGTTACCATCATCATTCATTACTTATGTCTGATTACATTCAGTATTTGTGTCTGATGATGTTAACGTTGTTACCGAAATGTTATGCACTATTTATTTATTTGGTCGTTATTACTTTGTGGTTATTCTGTATGATTTACTTTTTTTTTTTTTTTTAAATTGGCTTCAAAGCAGGTTTCAATAATATGTCCAAGGTCACTAACACCTCCCCATTTCCATATCAATATATAATTTAAACATAAGGCTGATAAATTTGGATTATAGATTATAAACACAAGGTGATGAGACCAAATTCAAATAAATAAATAGTGTGTGACGCTTCGGTAACAATGCTGTTACCATTATCAATATGTTATCAAATCTGAATGAATGATGATGGTAACAATGCTGTTACTGAAACGTCACACACTATTTATTTATTTGGATTTGGTCTTATTACCTTGTGTATAAACATAAGGCTTTTGTTAACAGCAATATTAAGACAATGATTATCTCCCTTTTTTCCCCAACTATTGTTTCTTCTTCGATATTAACATTATTTTAGACCCCTGAGACATAAGGTAATAAGATCAAATCTCAACCAAGTGCAATTCTCAACCTGCAATCCCAAAACACATTATCGACTCATCCATTGATGAACGCTACTCTTCCCCGGCAGACACCATCAAAAGTCTAAGCTTTACAAGCTTGATACCTTAGTGTGATTGAGTGGAGATAAGAAAGAAGAAGAAGAAGACTCTTCCCCGGCAGACACCATCAAAAGTCTAAGCTTTACAAGCTTGATACCTTAGTGTGATTGAGTGGAGATAAGAAAGAAGAAGAAGAAGAAGACTCTTCCCCGGCAGACACCATCAAAAGTCTAAGCTTTACAAGCTTGATACCTTAGTGTGATTGAGTGGAGATAAGAAAGAAGAAGAAGATCAAATCTAAATAAATAGTGACATTTTGGCAAGAGTGTTGTTACCAAAACATCACACACTATTTATTAAGATTTGGTCTTATTACCTTATGTTTCTGATCTATATATAATTCAAAAGTGTACATTATCATTTAGACCTGAGAATAACTTGCGGGCTGTACACCCAGAGAATAGTGGGAAATATGCAACAAGGACCCTGAACATCTTACAATTAAACATAAATGGAACTTGGAAGAAAATGGGAGAGTTGAGTAGACTGCTGTATGGACATTGGACAAGACACCACCATCACCAGAGAATCAAGGAGTGTGTTTACAAGATACAGGTAGGTTACTCACAACTTGTAAGAATACGGCGCTTCAAGGAGTCTTCTTTTTATTTTGTTTATCTTTTTGGGAGGCATTTCCTGGAACCACAGCAATGGTTAATACAGAGGTACTGTAGAATTCATAAGTAGTACTTGGGTGTGTTTCTTCTGTTGATTGGAACATCTGGGGTATATACAAAGATAAGAACACATACACAAGCCTTTATTATGATAAGGCACACAATTTGGATTATAAACACAAGGTAATAAAACCAAATATATAAATGTTATGAATATTTTGTTTTGTTGTTGAAAAAGATAGGGAATTGGAGGTGCAGTCATGAAAAAAAGAAAAATAGTTATTTACCCATCAAGTAGTTTTTATTTTGAATTACTTGAAGTAAATTACAATTAATTTATTTATCACAGGAATATAGAATTTGTAAAATGAATCCAATATTCGTGAATAAAAAAAAATGGGTAGCTTAACTATACATATTTACAACAAATATTAAAAAAAAAAGTGTTGTCTTCTAAATCTATGGTCAAAAATGTAGAACAGTCAATGAATGAAAATAAAATATGTTTTAAAAAAATAAAATATTTGCATTTTAGAATTATCTATATACAGTATAACCTCGTTAATTCGACACACCCCAATTCGACACTCGGCGATAATTCGACCCGACCTCCGGCCTATCAAATAACAAACCGTAATTCGACATATCGATAATACGACACTTCCGATAGTTCGACCATTTTAAAATTCGAATTTCGACAGTTGAATGTTTTTTACTTATAACTTTCTGCTAAAAAGCTATTACGGCGGCGATCGGCGGGCGCCGATAGCATCGCGCGCGCGCACTTTTGGTTTCTGTTAGTTTAAGTTTTACTTTTCAGTGCCATTGCGCAATGTCGCGAGTGTTTTTTTTTTTTTTTTTTTACGCTGGGATTTAGGCTTCGTGCCCTAATTAACAATAATATTTTATTTTTAAATTTCAGCATTAAAATATTTTAGTTATTTTAAAATTTACAAATAATTTCCTTTTAAATAAATAAATCTTTATAAAATGTAGCCACAATGATTATGATAACATTTTATTTCAATATTCCATTTGTGTTATTATAAAAGATTTAAACACAAAATCAATAATACCTGCAGCAGCAGTGGATGACTTTAATACATTAAAATTTATTTATTAAAAAACATTTCAGAAGAAGAAAGACATGCATGTTTTTTTCAAAATGACCATCTGGAATACATCCTGAATAGGATTTCAGTGCAAAAACAGACATATATAAAGGAATTTTTTAAAAGATCTCTTCATGATAATTTTTAAATAATATTTTAAAATTTTCTTTTTATATTTACCATATTTATTTCCTTTCAACTGCTATATTTTTCAATTAGAATAAAATATTATTTAATATATTATATTTAATATTTTAATGTCTGTAGAGTTAATGTTTGATTATATTACTGAAAAGAAACACATTGCCAGCAAATTTATTTGTTACAATTATTTATGTTTCTAAAATATGTATTAATGCCATTTTGTCACTGATACTAAAAGTTAATCATGAAAATAAAATAAAAACACACAATGGTTTCAATTAATATCATTAATTTATATTACAAGGCTATTTTTAAAAAAATATTATTTTAGCGAGTTAGATGATTACCTAATCATCTCACCTTAATTCAACACTTCCTTTAATTCAACCGAAAGCTCTGATCCCTTGGGGTGTTGAATTAAAGAGGTTCGACTGTATATAAAAATCAATGTTTGTTTGTATGTTTGTTTGTATGTCCGGTATACAAATTTGCAGTAGTTCACTAATTCAAACCAAAATTTCCATACATTGGTAAAAAAAAATACGGAGAAGACGATAGGCTATTTTAAAAAATATATAAATCAATTATTAAAACTATATATTCAAATTATTCTACTTAGCTCACGAACAGCGCCCTCTATCAAAGATTAGATTAAATTATGCTGATGCAAACAAATAGATAAAGCTAATAACAAACAATTATAAAAAAAAATCTTATCTAAATATATATCACTCTGGTAGATATGCACACGGGTCAATCCCGGGGCGAAGCCACCCGTCTAGTAGTATTATATATACACACACATGTGGAGTCTACAAATGACAATAATAATAAAAAAGTAAAAGCTAATCACATTTAATGGTAATAATGAAATTTATATTCAGAAAAACACACTTCATTAATACAATCAAACTCATTAATAGTTTAGACTGGGTAAATCCAAAGCAAAGAAATTTTCTTATTCAAAGGTAGGACTTTGTTAACATTTAGCCGAGCTTAGTAGGACAGCAGCCTTCATGTCTAAGGTACCA
This sequence comes from Cordylochernes scorpioides, assembly GCA_030710605.1. Classification (NCBI taxonomy): domain Eukaryota; kingdom Metazoa; phylum Arthropoda; class Arachnida; order Pseudoscorpiones; family Chernetidae; genus Cordylochernes; species Cordylochernes scorpioides. The sequence goes on along the minus strand of CP092876.1, from coordinate 7,553,332 downwards.
GGAGTACAAGACATACTGTTCTGTCATCTTCCTGCCATGCTGAGGCAGTTAACAGGAGACTTGGGGTGTGGATAGATAGAGTAAATAAATTAAAAAAATAATAGATGAAAACCAAATAAACTAAAGTCTTTCATTGATAAGGCACAATTTGAATAATAGATTATAAACACAAGGTAATAAGACCAAATCTGAATTTCAGTACTTTTGTCTGAAGATGGTAACACTGCTGTTACCGAAACGTCACACACTATTTATTTATTTGGATTTGATCTTATTACCTTGTGTTTAAAGTCTTTCATGAGAAACTACCTTTGTAAAACCAAAAATGTATTTTTTTTTCTCTTATTCCAAGGGTACAGGCCATGATAGAGAGTTAGTCACTACTTTTACTGCAACTCCGCCTTTGCCGGTCCCAAGCCCGGATGAAAAAGGAGGAGGGGGAGCAGTAACAAGCTCACTAAAAAACCTAGGCTCAGCTGGCCCGGCTGATAGTACCCTGTAAGGGCTCCTAATCCAGGGATACAGGATGAGCAGCATTTGTACTCCATGTTAGAAGCGGCTGCACATGGCATCTGTTTCTCATGTCAGAGGCGGCCATTTCTTTTGGAGCTAAGTCGGCCTGCCACTGAGTAGTGCTCCCAGTCTTAATGACAAAGGCATTCTACTTCACCCAGTCATGATGCTTGTCAAAGCTTGATACCCTGATATGATTGAGTGGAGATAAGAAAGAAGAAGAAGACTTTTACTGCAAGTACACCACATGTTTACATATGTCTTTATCTGATGTATTAGCGCCCTATCTGTTATATAAGAAATTTCATATATTTCAGAGACGTATATGATTCTTTTTAAAATAAATCAATTTTCTACTGCCCTTACTGTAATGATATATTAATGGAAGGGCCTGGCTCATCAGTGGTAAACCCTCCCAGCAGTTTCCCCAGTTTAATCTACCATAATGCTGTAATATTGCAATAGGCTGTTTTGCTTTTATAGTGATTCTTAAGCTAAACACATCCTCTTGGAAAGGGTATTTAAATTAAGTATGGAAATAAGGTTTGAGGTGGGGGCAGTAGAAATATGTACAGTTAAACCTGTCTATAGCCCCCCCCCCTTTAAATAGCATCTTCACTCTCTATAGCGCCCGATTTTAAACATTAAAATGTAAACAAAAGGTAATAAGACCAAATCCAAATAAATAAATAGTGTGTGACGTTTCGGTAACAGCGTTGTTACCATCATCAGACAAAAGTACTGAATGTACTTTCATGTGTTCATTCAGTACTTTTGTCTGAAGATGGTAACAACGCTGTTACCGAAACGTCACACACTATTTATTTATTTTGATTTGGTCTTATTACCTTGTGTTTATAATCTATATAATCCAAATTGTGCCTTATTAAAATGTAAACATTTTACATTAAAAGTGACCTGTCTATAGCACCTATTTTGGTGAGTCCCAAGAGGGGACGACAGGTTTAACTGTATTTATAATTATATAATCTACTTCGAGCAATTGTTCTTCCACATATTGCAAATAAAGTTTTTATTTTTAGAACAATATCAACATGATGCATGCCATCTGTAATAAGAAATTTGATGTTTCTTATCCTCTTGTGTAAATATTACATGAATTCCAAGTTCTTCTTTTTTTTTTTAATTCTTATCCTTAGTACACGTGGTACAGGCCATGATAATCATGGTAGGTAGTTAGTGACTGCTTTTTACTGTAAGCGCACCACATATCTACACATGTGAAAAGCAGTTCGACTTTGCACTTACAAAATTCCAAGTTCATGATCTCATGGAATGGGGGTGCAGCTTTTATTGATCATTACACCATGATCCAGACACACTTTAGTGAAAGTCTGACACTTTGTGGCTGTTCCTAAAATGGAAGCCTTTGCTGCTGACTCTAACATGAGTACAGACGCAGCTCCTCCATATTCCTTGTGAGGGACCCTTGCTAAGGTCTATCAACCGGGTCAGTTGAAGTCAGGATTTTTAAAGAGGTCTACTCCTCTTCTAACAATGCTGCTGTTGGTCCGTGACTGCTTATTCATCAGAGTTATTCTGCTTGTTTCGTAGCTGACTTTCATATCTGAAGGTCGTTTTCCTATCCGCCACTTGGGGACGCACCCTATAGCAGTCAGCTATGCTGAGAGATAAAAAATGAAAACTATTTTAACATCCCTAGTATGGGATTAAACTGGCGAAACTGCTGGAAGGGTTTACCACTGATGAGCCAGGCCCTCCCATTAATTTATCATTGCAGTAAGGGAAGTAGAATTTTTTTTTTTTTAATGACTTGTATGAGATAAAAATAGCTTAAATTTCCTTTGGCTTTACAGTAGAACCTTCCTTTAGCGGACACCTCTCCACGAAGAACAGTTTTTATTTGCAAAATTACCATTTTTACAATATAGCAACTCTCTGGTAAGAGGACACCTCTCCCTAAAGGACACTTTGACTCTACAATTAGATGTTGTCCTTTACAGGGAGGTAGTTAGGTAGTTATACTGTATATAGAGGAGGCTGGTTGTAATGTGGATCGTATGACTGCATTCAAGGTGTCCTCATTCAAATCAAAAGCAAGTTTAGAGGAAGGCTAAGAAAAACAGTTGCCAAGACATATTTCTGATTTCCATCATCCAATAATAAAATATTTTTATATTAGCAGAAGAATGAACATAGAAGATAGGCTTTCATATTGCCAAGAGTTTCATCTAGTTATTTGTATTCTGTAAGGGATAGGTCTTCAGGAAAATTTGAACGGGTAAAAATATCTTTCAGAACTACTAAAAGAATGTACTGTTTCATATTTAATTATTTTCTGTAAAATTTGCTTGAGATATATTTAAATCAAAAGACTTAACGAAAATTATAAGATGGTGTAATAAATGTCCAGTTTACACAAAAAATGGTTTCATGTAATGTTTTGGGAGTAAGTCTTATGAAAAACATTTGTTTTATATATAAGGATTGTATTTTGAAAAATCATATTCATCTTAAGGTACACAAAAATTAAAAACTTCTTTTCAGTTTCTTTTTATTCTTATTAATATTAATAATTTCAAATTTACTTCAAATTGTGTGAAAATATAAATGTTTAAAGCCAAAAAAACGCCTTACCCTTTATAATTTTAAATATTAAATGTGTAGAAATATGTGTACCTGACAACTATTATAGCTAAAATTTAAACCTAAAAGTTTATAATTCCCAACGAAAACTCGTGTTCAAAATATAAACAAACATGATGATAAAAAATCATAGATTAAAAAATTTAATATAAAATATTTTAAAGAGATGTTGTATAATTTAATATTTTTATTTAAAATAAACCGTCACAAGATAATAATTTTTGCTAGTTCATCTATAAGTATAACATCATATAAATTTTAAAAATGTCTTTAACTCTAATTTAAAAATAAACTGCTTTAGATAAAAATCAGCTTATACAATCTTCATGACATTGTGTGACGACACATTAAATAATAAAAAATATCTACAATACTATGTATTATGCATTGTGTTTTTGTGGCGTATACTATAGCATATAAAAGACGAAATATATTTTCTAAAATATGCACATTTTTTGTTTAGGTTATATACCCATATTTCGTGTAAATTGGCAATAACCAAAATATAATTTTAACTGAATTTATTGAAAATAAAATAAAAAATTGAAATGAAATTTGGCACAGTAGTATATAAAACGATATAGTTATGATTTATTCAATATAATTTCCATTATGCTTCAACGCCAGTGGAAGTCCAATTCATGAGGTGGCGCCATGCAGTTTTATTACTTAGAAAATTTTCTAGGGATGCTTAACTAAGATTGGTGATCCCTCAGAGGGTCACCTCTCTTTGGTAATAAAAATGACATAAGCCTTAAATGGAGCCCTTGAAGTTGGCACGTCTTATGTTATGCTACAGGATCTTTATCAGATGAAGACAATTTCCAGGATCACAGAGACAAGAAATCATGATTTCTCCCCACACTCAGAAAATGCTAACAAACTGTAGCCAATTTAATACAGTTTAGTGTATTAAGAAGAATATCAGGAGAAGATAAGACATTCAAATCCCAAAAAGAGAACAATAAAGATGTAAAAAAATAATAAAATAGTCAATTTTGCTGTTGATAAGAGATATATTAGTGTTCCACTATCCCTGTTTCTGTAAATGAAAAATAGTGCAAATGTGAACTTGTACCGGAATAAGGTGGATAAATTAAGAAAAGCGCATCTCCTTATCGTACAACTGAAAGTTGCTAATGGCTTACGCCATCTATCGGAATAAATATCGAAAATCAGGAACTTTAAATTGCATGATAAGGATATGTCTTTTTTATTATTTATTTATATGTTCGCTAATATATTGAAATCTCCACATTGAAGATCAACAAAACAATTTATAACATTTACGCATCTCATATATATCTGTGGGAAATGCAACTACCTGGTTCCAGGTAGCGCGAGCGTAGCAAGTAAGTCACATGATGACGCGAGTACTATATAGTGCCTTGTTTTGTATTGCTTAGGGAGTCTCCTGCTCCATCCTGAGGTATAAATGTATTAAGTTTCAAGCCTCTAGGACCCCCCCTTCTGTCACACCCTGTTATCCGCGGATCCCACTTTGCTCCCTGAACCTGCTACCTCCCTTGGTTCCTTAGCTACCTGTACGCACCCCTTGGCTAACCCTCCCCAGGCTCCCATCAGCTGGCTTGATGGCTTTCTGCATCCTAGGTGACCTGCACCTTTGGTATTGCGACTGGGCTGCCTGGTATTTTCTATTGCGCAGGCTCAATGATGATACTCAATTGGTCCTTGTAGCCTTAAGAATATTAATTAACTTGCTTAGGGAGTTTAGGGAGGCTAAATTCTAGTGTTGGAATAATAAAGTAAAGAGAAGTTTTAATTTTATCCAACCTAAACCAAAACCTAGCTAACATTCTTGCCCCAGTTAATAGGATTATATCTATCATTTAAATCGTACATCATTATAGAACCATGTAACATATATAACCTTGAAAAACAATAGAAAAAATATAAGTGTGTCAGGTGTTGATATTAAAAATAAAAAAGGCATATCCTGACCAGGAGCACATGTGCTTTTCAGAAGGCAGAGCGTCATCTGGTGGAACAGAAATCAACTAAACATTGATTTAGCCTGTTCCCTGATATTTGGCCAACCCAATTTCTTGATAAATCAAGAAAAGCCATCCACGAACGCGTTTCGCGTTGTTGGCGCTTGTCAGCTTGGAGTAGGCTGTAACCACTGCGAGAGAAATAAATTGTTGTTGCTTAGGGAGTTGGGATATTAGTGATATAGAGTATGTTAGTATGCGTCATAGTTTGATTAAATAAATTCTTTAATCAACCTTAAAAGAAACCTGTTCCCTCAACTTTCTTCTCCGTCCTCACATACATGTACTATATTTGGAGACCTATGTATGCTCATGGTCAAAATTTATTAAAGTGAAAAGTCGAGGCAATTTTGTTCACACATGGTTATCTCGTGTTTCTTCAAAAAAGGTCACTGTGTATCAAATATCTTTTAGAGTTATTGTCTGAATCCCAATATACATTCTAAAAGGTACAACTTCCTAAAGTTTTGTCCATGAATGTATATATATGATACGTAAATATTATAAATAAAAAGTTTATATATATAGAATTATCAATTGATAAGTACTAGGCTAAAATCTTCCATGAGCGACCATTTTCTCTCAAGCACGTTTATCTTTATCAAATCTAAAATTATCCTACATAACGTAAGCTCAAATGACACATCATCTTCAAGGGAAAATAACATCAAAGAAAGAGATCGTTTTGGGAGAGAGGGTCTCTTGGTTTAGTCTGACTTAATTTCAAACAGGGGCATATTGACCGCTCACAGATACAGGAAAGAGATTCTTGAGTACTACAAATACTATGTAAGATCTTGATGACTACCATTTTATTCTTCTAATGATTATAATGCACGTCTCAACAGGGAAATTCTAGTAAATGATTTCTTCGAGAGCGCGGATATTCGAAGGATGATTTGGTTCACCATACTCCTAACCATATCCAACTGAACATGTCTCTGGAATGCTTTAGGAAGACAAGTTTTTTTTTCTGGTTATCACAAGTACATGTGATACAGACCATGATAATCATGGTGGGTAGAAGTAGGCGACTCCTTTTACTGTAAGTGCACCACGTGTCTACACATGTGAAAAGCAGTTCGACTTTGCACTTACAAATGTGCCAGAGCCCTGTTTGGTTACTTTCACTCGATGGTGGGGTTGGACTTTTGCAAGAATCGGGGGCCATTGGAGCATTTTTTTTTTAAATCAGAAAAAAGTGCCCAATGCGGGAATCGAACCCGGGTCGTACCGGTCGAAAACTAATGGTTTAGACCATCCTTCCACCGACCCCAGGAATACAATTTGAAGAGGGTCAGCCTCCTTCCAGAATTCTCCTCGTATTGAAATCTGCTCATTTGGAGAAATTGGATCTATTGCCACAGGACATCTTCTAAAGTATTTTTATTAGCATGAAGCTGTTGGGTGAGAAGTGTAGAGGGCTGTTAGAGGTTACCATGCTTCCTATTGACCTCCTATTTCATATTTTATAATTTGGAAAAGTAAAATACTCTACATTACATATAAATAATTGTTGTGCCCGTTGTTTTGTCAATAATCCACTCTGAGTCGTCGGAGCTTCCTTGGTACCGGTTTTATTTATAACCAGTGCCGGAACAAAAGGAGAACACCACACACAGCCAGACGCGGAGATACTCCCCCGCTCGCAGCCAAAACCGAAACCAAAACCCCCGGGTTCCAGTCTCGGCCGGTTCCCGCCGCCAGGCGCGAAGTGGCGTGAGGATTATCGCCTGAACCCTCAATAATAATAAACAAAACGGCTTCAGAGGATGAGTGTCTTATTTTATATTCTTCTCACAAGCTAGAGGGTATCACAAACCCTTCTACAGGAGTATAGGATTTATCATTGTATATCATGACATCAGGTACATTTGACAAAGTTATGATAAATTTCATCCCCAATGAGCTCACATATCTGGGCAAAAAAAAAAAAAGAGATGAAAATGGATATCATTTTCTTGATGCTAATTTTCATATAGAGGTCATTTTAGTTTTCCATTTGTGTATTTTATTTGTGTAAAAGATATATTAATCATAAGTAACATTCAAAATTGTATTTTACATTCTTTATGAACTTTGGAATCAGTTTGTTGGGCATTGGTATTCCCTATGGTCACTTACGGATGTGAGGGCTGGAATCTCAGATTAAAAAAAGAAATAAAAATAATGGAAGCCTTTAAGATATCTGGATCGGGAGAAAATTACTAAGACAGTGTGCCATGGACAGAGATAAAAGGATAAATATTTCAATCTGAAATGAAATTAATCCTGTTAGATCCCAAATATGTAAATAAAGACTGACCTACTTTGGACATATAATGAGAAAAAATTGTTTAGAAAAGACGTTGATGTTTGAAAAATGAGAAAGAGGGAAAGACCTCCAATAAGCTGGCTAGAAGAGGTCAAGAAATCTACCGGGTAAGATCACTAGATAAGCTGAGAGTGATGCTTACTAACAGATCAAATTAGAGAATATCTATCCATATGGTCATCAAAAGTCGATTTAATGGACACTAACAACAATCAGTTTTGATAATACAGAAAATACAGTCTTCCATAAACATGGATAAACCCGGCCTCTTCTAGAGGTAGTTCCATGACTTGGTTTGCCATGACATAGTTTCTGATAAGAGAATACCTCCAGGAAATACCGGAATTAACCATGTTTTTGGATTATGGACTCTCATGAGAGACTACTGTATTCACAATTAGAAATATAAGAGTAGCATTTTTTTCTAAACCACTCTGTACAACTACTAATGAAAACAATATATCTTTGTTTTAAAATAGCATTGATTTATCATCCATAGGACACTGCAGGACTCTTCGAGTAAGAGATAAATGACACTGTCCATTCAACCAAGTCCTACATATTTGCATATTTCTCAAGCATAGAGAGGAGGAGAATACTTGGGGATCCTCTCACTAACACTGGAGGACTCATCAAGTAAGGGATAAATGACACTGTCCATTCAACCAAGTCCTACATATTTGCATATTTCTCAAGCATAGAGAGGAGGAGAATACTTGGGGAATCCTCTCACTGCCACTGGAGGACTCATCGAGTAAGGGTTAAATGACACTGTCCATTCAACCAAGTCCTACATATTTGCATATATCTCAAGTATAGAGAGGAGGAGAATACTTGGGGATCCTCTCACTGCCACTGGAGGACTCTTACTTTATAGATATGTGAATGCATGCCCTGAACCACTCCAATGACATTTTTAGATTGCAATGCGCCTTCTTTCTAAATATTGTCGCAGAATATTCTGTGGAGGCCTACTCGGCAAATCATCATCAGTCACGTGACCCACGTCAGTGTTTTATTTGTAAATAGTTTGTTCAGATATATTGTTGCACCAGGTTGCGGCTTGGCAGACTCTTCAACCTTAATCCTCTCCTGTGCCGGGTCTTGTATCTTACCAGAGCGTGTTTCAACCATCCTACAAATTTATATAAGAGAATAATGAGATAACTCTACTTTAAGTAGCCACCAGAATTCTTTATTTATTTCTCACATCAAAGAGGGAAGTCACACAGTGTACCAAAATATAAATGGTGATTCTATAATACATATATTCTGTTTATAATACATATATTCTCTTTAATAAAATAAATAAATATAAAATATAAATTTGAATTTAAAATATATCAAAAATATTATTACAAATTAAAATAAAATAGGTTCATTAGCCACATGATGCAACAATATATCTCTCAGTTGTCATTTTGAGATCTGGCGAAATCTACTTATATATTTGCCTTATTCTGTCTGTTTGTCTGAAGCTTTGTCTGTTTGTCTGAAGCTCACGGATAGAATGCGCGCTCATTGGCTGTAGATACGATGTACTAGAGCGCCATCTGTTATCAAATTATAAAACTATTTTAGAGGCGTAATATTCTTTTTATTATTTTTTTATTTATTTATTGTTTTTTATTATTTTTTATTTATTTATTTATTTATTTTTATTATTTTTTATTATTTTTTATTTTATTTTTATTTTTTTTATTTTTTTTTATTATTTTTATTTTTTTTTATTTTTTTTTATTTATTTTATTTTTTTATTTTTTATATTATTTTTTTATTTTTTATTTTTTTTTATTTATTTTTATTTATTTTTTTTTATTTTATTTTATTTATTTTTTTATTTTTTTTGTGTAAGTTTGCCTCTCTCATAAACCTGTCTATACAGACCACCCTGACTATAGCGACCACTCTAGACAACCCTGTTATCAGCTGCCTGTCTATACAGACCACCCTGTCTATAGCGGTCACCTTAGGCAACCCTGTTATCAGCAGTGTGATACATCCACCTGTCTATACAGACCACCCTGTCTATAGCGACCACTCTAGACAACCCTGTTATCAGCTGTGTGATACATCCACCTGTCTATACAGACCACCCTGTTAATAGCGACCACCCAAGTCAACGTTTTTAAAATATATTCGCACTCGGGTAAACCCCGGGCGTTGCCCGGGCCATTCGTCTAGTATGTAAATAATTTCCTTGTTAAAATAAAATTGTTTTATGATTACTGGTCTTCTGGTCTCACTTATTGATATGGACCAATCGAATATTGACATCAAGCCAATCCCCCAGGACGGTGCAACAATATACATCACCTATATGTTAATTTAAACTATATTTCTCTATACACCTACCCCCCGATTTACACGGTACTTTTTTACACGGTTTTCCAAATAAGTTTTTGTTTTTGTTTTTATCGCACTATACTAAATGCTACTGTGATTGAACACATGCGCTGTGTACACATCTCACGAGGAATCCCGAGCTTATGTGCTGACTACATATTTTAACCTGTCAATGCATTTTATTTTTTTTTCTGTGTACACCTATCCCCCGATTTACACGTTTTTCTCAGGAACGTATCTACCGTGTAAATCGGGGGATAGGTGTACTGTTTAACCCCATTTTCTCTCTTGATAAATCAAGAAAATCCAATCACCTACGCGTCTCGGGTTGTTAGCCTTCATCAGCGTGATGCAGGCTGTAAATTAACGGCCAACCAAAAAAAACCTTCATTGACCTCTTAGGTGGTACAGTGAGGTACAGCTTGCACCATGCTGACGGGAACCAATAAACCGAAACGCGCACGTCGTTGGCTTTTCTTGTTTAATAAATGAAAGGAGTTGGACAGTATAGAGTGGAATATTTTCAGATATTAACGTTTAGTTGATATTTATTCTGAAAGATGGCGCTCTTTGCCATCTAAAAAGTTCATTAAAATAATACGTTTCCTAAATTCAGAGAAAAACAACCAATAGTTTATTTCAACTCCCAACGTTTTAGTGACTTCCTATCTTCAGGGGAATGATTGAATCCTACTTCTACTTATATACATACACGGTTTTCTGAAATATATGCAAATCAACTTCCAACCTACAAATGATCTTCAGAACTTTTCCTAAATTTAGAGAAAATACAGCCACAACAACCAATAGTTAATTTCAACTCCCAACGTTTTAGTGACTTCCTATCTTCAGGGGAATGATTGAATCCTGGTTCTACTTATATACATACACGGTTTTCTGAAATATATGCAAATCAACTTCCAACCTACAAATGATCTTCAGAACTTTTCCTAAATTCAGAGAAAAACAACCAATAGTTTATTTCAACTCCCAACGTTTTAGTGACTTCCTATCTTCAGGGGAATGATTGAATCCTAATTCTACTTATATATATACACGGTTTTCTGAAATATATGCAAATCAACTTCCAACCTACAAATGATCTTCAGAACTTTTCCTAAATTCAGAGAAAATATAGCCACAACAACCAATAGTTAATTTCAACTCCCAACGTTTTAGTGACTTCCTATCTTCAGGGGAATGATTGAATCCTGGTTCTACTTATATACATACACGGTTTTCTGAAATATATGCAAATCAACTTCCAACCTACAAATGATCTTCAGAACTTTTCCTAAATTCAGAGAAAAACAACCAATAGTTTATTTCAACTCCCAACGTTTTAGTGACTTCCTATCTTCAGGGGAATGATTGAATCCTAATTCTACTTATATATATACACGGTTTTCTGAAATATATGCAAATCAACTTCCAACCTACAAATGATCTTCAGAACTTTTCCTAAATTCAGAGAAAATACAGCCACAACAACCAATAGTTAATTTCAACTCCCAACGTTTTAGTGACTTCCTATCTTCAGGGGAATGATTGAATCCTAATTCTACTTATATACATACACGGTTTTCTGAAATATATGCAAATCAACTTCCAACCTACAAATGATCTTCAGAACTTTTCCTAAATTCAGAGATAAACACAGCCACAACAACCAATAGTTTATTTCAACTCCCAACGTTTTAGTGACTTCCTATCTTCAGGGGAATGATTGAATCCTAGTTCTACTTATATACATACACGGTTTTCTGAAATATATGCAAATCAACTTCCAACCTACAAATGATCTTCAGAACTTTTCCTAAATTCAGAGAAAAACAACCAATAGTTTATTTCAACTCCCAACGTTTTAGTGACTTCCTATCTTCAGGGGAATGATTGAATCCTAATTCTACTTATATACATACACGGTTTTCTGAAATATATGCAAATCAACTTCCAACCTACAAATGATCTTCAGAACTTTTCCTAAATTCAGAGATAAACACAGCCACAACAAACAATTGTTAATTTCAACTCCCAACGCTTTAGTGACTTCCTATCTTCAAGGGAATGATTGAATCCTAGTTCTACTTATATTGTCAAATTATTTGACAAACATAGCAGTTTTCTCAGTTATGCGGGAAGAATGTTGTTTATTTGTTAAGTGAACTCCCACGTCATTGGACCAATGTGGCCATGTTTGTACATAAAAGAGGGTTGAAACGGAATGCGAGGAGTCGTGGAGTGGTGTTCGAGTGGAGACGCTGTGTGCTTGTCTGGTGATCTCCTCGCATACCTGTGTAACCCCGGTCCGCTCCTTATCAACGCTGCAAATAAAAGTACTGTTTTTATTTTATTTAACAAATCGTGAGTTTTTTTTATTTATCTCTTTTTTGTTGTTGGTGTTGTACTCTTGGGTGTACCCTTTTCTGTGTTTAAGTTACTCTTACTGTAGGCCCTAGTTTATTGCTTTTGTGTGATAACCCGTAAAAGTAACTTTTGTCAATATACATACACGGTTTTCTGAAATATATGTAAAGTGTCTGAATTAACCTACAACCTACAAATGATCTTCAGAACTTTTCCTAAATTTATTACTTTATTCCTCCAATTTTTTTTTCAGCAAATGACAAAATATAAAGTACTCAAAGCATATGCAGAAGAAATTTTATAAGAAAACACTCTCGCTAAAGAACACCTCTCAACAAAAGACCGTTTTCATCACCAAAATTACCATTTTTCACTAATTAGTAAATTTCCGGTAAGATGACATCTCTCTCCAAAGGACATTTTGACTATGCAACTAGGTGTTGTCTTTTACAGAGAGAATTTCTACAGTAATTCAATTATAAGTTTTTGTATTTCCTTTCTATTCTGAGAGAAAAAGATTATATAATAGAAACATTATTATAGAAAATAGAACCCTATCACCATTTCAATTACATACCAATTTAGAAAGTCAATTTAAACTACAAGGCACAGAGTTAAAATAAGCATTTCCCTAAAATTCCAGAGAGCAGTAGAAGAAAAAAAAAAAGTTGGATTACTTCCTCTCTCCCTCAAGTTAGGGAAATTAAATTGACAAAAGGTGACAAGCTGGACGCAATTTATTGTCAGACGAACTTCCTCACTTTTTTTTTTTCGTCTGCTTTTTTTTTTTTTATTAAGCCACTTTCCATTTTGGCGGTAAATTTAGGGTTTGGAATCTAAAATTGGTTATGGTTAATTTTAAAAATTAATATGGTTATATAGGGGTGTTTTTCTCAGATATTTCCTTGGTGATTATCGTCTGTTTAGATATCCAGAAAATTCTTTCCTTAAAGGGGAAAATAGTTTCATAAGAATGAAGTTGTGTATTTCCATTTTGAAATAAATTTAGGGTTAGATGATTATATGTTGACTTTGCTTAGAATTTTTAATGAAACTGATTCCAATAATTATTAATTAAAGATTATATTTATTGATTTACAAGAGAGAGAACAAAATATAAAAGGGAAACTAATATTGAACAAAGGAACTTTTTTCTGTTTCGGTTAGCGCCTATTTACCTGTGAGCTTACATACACTCTGTGGAACAATTAATTAATATATATACAACATTATAAAATGGGCTATGTGGTTAATTTTTAAAATATTAATATGGTTATTAGATATATTTTCAAGATAGTTTTTCTAGATAAATATATCTTATAACTTTTTTGAAAAAAGAGCAATCCATATATAAATATTTAGATAATAAAATACATATTGGATTGAAAAAAAGGGATTTATTTTCTAATATTTCGTTTAGCAGAAACACTAATGATTAGAGTTTGTTTATAAAAAATAAATATGTCGGTATGCCTTGACAAAGATTGATTCAAGAAGGGGCTAATACTCAGGAATAAAATGTAATCAACGTTTAGTTAATATTTACTCTAATAGATGGCGCTCTGTAATCTTTAAATGCTTATTTAGACAATCATAAATTGTCTTATTTCTATATCCGGTGAAACGATAAACCCAGACAGGTAAGAAGAGGTGGTCTACGGTTTGATCTTCCGCCTTTTTTTTGGTAATGGAGGAAAATAATGTGATAATAAAAATCATTATTAAGATAAAACTTCAATAAGTCGCAGGGGATCACTTTCAGCATTCTGGAAAATCATCAAAAAAAAAAAAAAAAAAGAAATCCGCTTGGCGCAACTTCATGAATTTAACCTCCACTTTGCCTTGTAAATAAAACAAAGACTACTTAAGTCTGAAGGACAACCTGGAATGACATCATGGACTCTCTGTAATTGTATATATTTGTATATGTAGACACTCATGGACAAAACTTAAGGGAAAGTCGTCTATTTTTATGACAGAGGCAATTTTGTTCACACTTGGTTATCTCGTGGGTCTTCAATAAAGGTCACTGTAATATATTTCAGAGTTATTGTCTGAATCCCGATATACATGTTAAAAGGTATAATTTCCTTAAGTTTTGTCCATGAGTGTATCTTTCAGAGTTATTGTCTGAATCCCGATATAAATGCTAAAAGGTACAACTTCCTTAAGTTTTGTCCATGAGTGTATCTTTCAGAGTTATTGTCTGAATCTCGATATACATGCTAAAAGGTACAACTTCCTTAAGTTCTGTCCATGAGTGTATCTTTCAGAGTTATTGTCTTAATCCCGATATACATGCTAAAAGGTACAATTTCCTTAAGTACTGTCCATGAGTGTATCTTTCAGAGTTATTGTCTGAATCCCGATATACATGCTAAAAGGTACAACTTCCTTAAGTACTGTCCATGAGTGTATCTTTCAGAGTTATTGTCTCAATCCCGATATACATGCTAAAAGGTACAACTTCCTTAAGTTTTGTCCATGAGTGTATCTTTCAGAGTTATTGTCTGAATCCCGATATACATGCTAAAAGGTACAACTTCCTTGAGTTTTGTCCATTAGTATATATATTTCTAATATCCTCAACGCTTATATTCAAATATATACCAAGAAATTCTCCAAAGTACTTAATATATAATCAGAACAAGCAAATATATAATATTAAAGTGATATGGAAGAATAAACTATCAAAACTGCTAGGAGGGTTCCTCACTGATGAGCCAGGCTTTCCCGAATATTTGTCATCGTAGTAGTAGAACGCTTTTGATTTATTATTTGTAAGAAAAAAAAATCACATATGCTATAAATGTTATAATTTCTTGTATATACACGACGTCCTAATGCCTTATGTTTTAATTAGGTGTTAGCACGTATTATATTTATGGTAGAGAATTGCTCAATGTACACTCATGGACAAAACTTATGAAAGTTGTAGCATTTATACTGGGATTCAGACAATAACTCTGAAAGATATTACAGTGACCTTTATTGAAGACACACGAGATAACCAAGTGTGAACAAAATTAACTCTGTCTTCTTCTTCTTAAAAAAAAAAAAAAAGACCAGCGGCGCTATCAAAATATGAAACTTCCTAAAGTTTTGTCCATGAGTATGTTGGAAAAAAAGAAGAATAGTAAATCAATGATCTTGAAATACTTTTATACTGACAACACTGTAATATAAAAACTAGAACAAAGGAGTGTTGGTTTTGTTTACAAAATTAGTAATTGTAATGTAAATTGTTAAATGTTCTTTTCTATCTCTCTTTGAAAATAATAAATTTAAAATACTTTCATAAAAGGTAAAATCGCCTAATTCTTTAAAACCACTTCAGCTGTAATTAAACTTGTTATTTGTTGTTTCATTGTCTGAACCATAAAAGATTCCCAACATGGTAGCAGAGCGTGGTTCTTTTTGAATCGCGGTAAAATATATATATAAAATATAAATAAAAACAAAAATGGCTGTCAGTGAAGATATCGCAAATATTGTGAGGCTTAAAAAATCCTGAAAATTTTGATTTATGGAATTTTCAGATAACAATTATTTTCAAAGCAAATGGCCTTCTAGATATTGTAAATGGAAAATCGTTGTTTGAAGACTTGAAAGATGAAACTGGAAAAGATAAATGGAGCCTTAAAAGACGCCAAAGCACAAAAATACATAATGTTAACCATTGAAAAGAATGTTTTAACACATATTCTAAATTGCAAAACTTCAAAAGAAATGTATGAAAAACTAGTAGCCATTTATCAAAGAGAAGATGAGCAATTAAAATGCAAATTACTACAAGAATTTCATGGATTCAAATTTGACAAAAATACAGATATGGCAACAAATATAAGCAGAATGCAAAATTTAGTATTCAAACTAAATAATGTAAAACAAGAAATTGAGGAAAGCTTTGTAATTTCTAAAATATTGAGCATATTGAGCTTTTACTTCAGCACAGCATGGGACTCGACACCAAAAAGTGAGAAAACGTTAACAAACTTAATATCAAGACTATCACTTGAAGAAACTAAACAAAAAGTAAAGCCTGAAGAGGGAATAGCCATGAGTGCTACTAAAGTAAAGCAGTGCTTTAACTGCAAAAAGAGCGGGCACTTAGCAAAATATTGTAGACTAAATAAAAAATGGTGTACCATCTGTAAAAAGACAAATCATACTCAAGACCAATGCTTCTTTAAGAAATCTCAAAATAAATTCCAGGAAAATATTCCTTGCCGAATTTGTAAAAAGACAAATCATAAAGAAAAGGATTGCTTTTTCAGAAACAAAAACGAAGAAAAATTGTCCTTTTTTGCAGGAGAGACTTTAAAATGTAAAAATGAGGAATTGCTAGAATTTATTGTAGACAGTGGCTCAACAAGCCATATGATAAATAGTAAAAAGTTTTTACTAGATATGAAGTAGATTGCAACTCAAAAATATCAATAGCAAAAAAGGAAGAAACTCTAATAGCAAAATCAGTCGGAAAAATTCAAGGGAAAAAATGTGATCTCAAGGAGGTGATGTTTGTACCAAACTTG
Organism: Cordylochernes scorpioides; assembly: GCA_030710605.1. Classification (NCBI taxonomy): domain Eukaryota; kingdom Metazoa; phylum Arthropoda; class Arachnida; order Pseudoscorpiones; family Chernetidae; genus Cordylochernes; species Cordylochernes scorpioides. Next base: position 7,536,617 of record CP092876.1, on the reverse strand, counting down.
ACAAATAATTTACTATCGGTAAGTGCCATTACCAGAAATAAAGGCAAAGTCGTCTTTGAAGATGAAAAGGTATTTGTCGTAAAAAATGGAAAAAAAAGTTTTAGAAGGAGAAAAACAGGAAAATGGACTCTATACAATAAATATAGAAACAGAAAACCCCGAAATTGAAGAATCTCACCTAACAGCTACCCAAAATGAAGAAATGCTAAAATGGCACAGAAAAATGGGTCACATAAGTTTTTCAAGCTTAAAACAATTAAAATCTATGGTTAATGGAATAAACATAGAAAAAATAAGTCAAGATGAAATTTGTGAAACATGCATTAAAGCTAAACAGGTAAGAAAGCCATTCAATTCCATTAGAACAAAATCAAAAAGGCCTTTAGAAATAATCCATACAGATGTATGTGGACCTTTAGATCCCACTACCCATGACAACAAAACTATTTTCTAACATTTCTTGATGACTACACACATTTTTGTCATGTGTATTTGTTACAAAATAAATATGAAGTAAAAGGATATCTAAAAGAATTTATTACTGAAGCAGAAAACCAAATGAATCTAAAAGTTTCAAAAATAAGATGTGACAATGGCGGAGAATATGTAAATGAAGATATAAAATCCTGGTGCAAAGCTAAAGGAATCATTATGGATCTCACCATACCTCACTCACCTCAGCTAAACGGCAAAGCCGAAAGATTAAATAGAACCCTGATGGAGAAAACTAGAGCGCTTTTGATTGATTCTGGTGTAGAAAAATACATGTGGGGAGAAGCTGTAAGGGTTTCAGCCTATTTGCTGAACCGAAGCCCTACTCAAGAATTAGAGAAAACCCCTGCAGAACTTTGGTTCAACAAAAGACCAAATTTGTCAAACTTACAACTTTTTGGTTGTGAAGCTTATGTCAAAACCCTAAAACACATAAAGAAATTGGAAGACAGAAGTAAAAAATATACCTTTATAGGTTATGCACCAAATGGTTATCGCCTTTGGGATGAACAAAGCAAACGAATCTTTACAGCTAGAGATGTAATTTTTTTTAGATAAAGGATGTATAAATAAAGAAGAAAAAATACCTATTGTCGAACCAGAAGAAGAATCTGAAGATCAACTAGAATTAAATGAAGAACCAAGTCTACCAGAAGTCTCTGAAGACAAAGAAGATATCCCTACAAAACTAAGTACTTCAAAATATAATCTTAGACCAAGAAGTAGTTTACAAACACCATCAAGATATGAAGACTTCTATTTAGAGCAGGATGGAACAACAGAATCAGCTCTTCTAACTTACTCTGAAGCTATATCTGGTCCAAATCAAGAAAAATGGAAAAAGGCAATAAAAGAAGAAAAAGAGTCTCTTGCCAAAAATGAAGTTTGGGAAATAGTAAAAGAAAATGAAGCGTCAAACAAGAAGATTCTGACCTCTAAATGGCTCTTTAAAGTGAAAGAAGATGGTCGCTACAAAGCAAGACTAGTTGTAAGAGGCTTTGAACAAGAAGCAGGCATTGATTATGATGAGACATTCAGTCCAGTTATAAGCACTGTCTCTTTAAGGATATACTTTGCTCTAATGGCTAAGAGAAGGTTTGTTTTTTAAAACATTTGACATAAAAACAGCTTTTCTATATGGGGTTTTGGATGAAGAAATATACGTTCAATTGCCAGAAGGTTATAAAGGGAACATATGCAGGTTAAGAAAGGCATTGCATGGTTTAAAGCAATCCCCATTAAAAACCTTTCTCAAATCCCAAGATTTCATACAACTAAAATCAGAGCCATGTCTTTTTAAAACCAACAAAGGAAATATGTACCTTGCAATATATGTAGATGATGGTATCTCAATGGGAGATAATGAAGAAGAATTAAATAATATTTTAGAAAAACTATGCCAAGAGTTTGAAGTTAAAATAAACAATGATCCAATAACTTTTTTGGGAATAAATCTGTGTTTTGAGGAAAAAAATAAAATTTTACTTTCACAAGAAAATTATGCAAAATCAGTTCTTGAAAGATATAATATGCAAAACTCAAAAGCAGTACCCACTCCCATTACAGATGTAGCAAAAGAATTAGACAAAAACTTAGAAATATCAAATGATAACAAATTTCCCTACAGACAAGCAATTGGAAGCCTTTTATATTTGACAAACAAAACTAGACCAGACATGACCTTTGCCACAAATTTTGAAAGCAGGTCAATGCATGATCCTACAACTCAAGATATTATAAACATCAAAAGAACCCTAAGATATTTAAATCACACCACCAATTTAGGCATATCATATGATGGAGAGATGCCATTTGAATTAAATGTGTATTGTGATTCTGACTTTGCTGGAGATATTAAAACTAGAAAAAGTACCACAGGATATGTAGTTTATTTATGTGGAGGTCCCATAAGTTGGTGCTCCAGAAAGCAACCTGTAATTTCCCTTTCAAGCACTGAAGCAGAGTTCATTGCTGCAGCAGGTGCATGCAAAGAAGTGTCATACATAAGATCCCGATTAGAAGAATTAATTCCAGATAATTTTGATATAAATCTCTATGTTGATAACCAAAGCACTATAAAAATTATAAAATCAGGCCAATTCACCACTAAAACTAAACATATTGATGTCAAATATCATTTTGTGAAAGATCAAGCTCAAAGGTTTAACCTGATATATTGTCCAACAGAACACCAAATTGCAGACATCCTAACAAAACCTCTAGCCAGACCAAAGTTTGACAAATTCAAATCCCTTCTTATGACAACCATTTAAAACATAAGTCAAGTGAAGAAACTGTTGAATGTGAAGATCACTGATTTAAGAGGGAATGTTGGAAAAAAAGAAGAATAGTAAATCAATGATCTTGAAATACTTTTAGACTGACAACACTGTAATATAAAAACTAGAACAAAGGAGTGTTGGTTTTGTTTACAAAATTAAAAATTGTAATGTAAATTGTTAAATGTTCTTTTCTATCTCTCTTTGAAAATAATAAATTTAAAATACTTTCATAAAAGGTAAAATCGCCTAATTCTTTAAAACCACTTCAGCTGTAAGTAAACTTGTTATTTGTTGTTTCATTGTCTGAACCATAAAAGATTCCCAACAGAGTATACATGTACGTTAGGTTAATGCTCGGCTAAATTGATTAGGGTATAAATATCCACGAATATATCCATCGCATATGCAAACATGGCTTAAGGTTAGCGATTAACTAATTGTCCAATTTAAAATCATATATATATATATATATTCCTTATTAAGGATTTCTATTTTTTAGTTCAATTAGGCCTTTGTTAATAAGGAATCTCTCTCTTACTGTCGTTTAATTAAAACATAATAAAGGGTAAATATGTAAATGTCATAATTTGTATATAATTGTATGCCCCCCGACCCACTATGCATGTACAATGTATGATTTTCAAAGATTTAATAAAGAATGAGGTAACTGGAGGAAAGAAAGTAACAAAAAGACATAGGAGGTAGATCTAGAAGAGAACATAATTATTAATAACGTCACAGTTAACCTTCTGACCCCGGAAACCCTGCGAGCTAAGTTTAAACCAATATTTCCGGACAAGACAGGACGTATCTGGTGACCAGAAGTTATAAAAGTTTGAGAGACGCCCAATTTCCGGAACAAGACCGGACGTACTTGATATCCACGGAAGTAAATAGAGTCGAACTAACACCCGACACTTCCTATCAGGCCGGGCATATCTTTCACCAAAGAAAGCCGCCGGTCCAATTAGGAAGCAAGAACTAAGTAGGTCAACCAATAGAAAAACGGGCACGTCCCATCCTTCGACCAATGGGAAGGAAGACAACTCGTGGTGTTAAATCGAAAGGCAAGAATAGTCAGTAGTGATTTGGCTCTCATAGGAACAACACCTACAGTAGCGACTTGGCTCCCACCGAGTTCAGATCAGTTGTGCTTTGGCTCCCAAGGAGGTGACATCTGCTCTGGACCTCTCTCCCTCTGCTCATCCCGTAGCTAAGTACAATCACCACCATGTGATCAGATAATTAACAATCAAAACCCGCTTCGCCTTCTCAAGCTTTCTTTCCTCCAACCCAGTTGCCTTTTATTTTCAAACCCCATCACGTGTCCTGATTATTCCTAACTGTGTGCTTCACTTGCCACTCAACGACTGCGTTTCAACCAATCCTCACCATTCAAATCAAACAACAAGAAATTCCGCAACGATATTGTCACAGAACGGATAAGTCGACAGGATTCTACAACAGTGTAATACATCAAATATTGCAGTGTAATAACGTTGGATCTTATATTACATAGAGTCGACAGGATAAAGATATTATGGAGCTTAATCAGGATCAAGGTGGAAATTAGCCCAGACACCAGCAAATCAAACGGCAATGACAAACCCAGCGGAAAAGAAGCGGGCAAGAAGAGAGGCGACCAGGCGCCTTCTAGCGGCCATCATATGGCAGATGACCGTGGCCCTCCGACGTGTCAACGCCCCGCAAAGTGAGACGGAATTCCGGAGCGCCATTCCCCGGGGAGGACGACGGACACAACCCCCGCCAACCCCAGGCGAGTGTCACCAAGGCCGGACACCGACCACCGAGGAGTCATCCACCGCCATGCCGTACACCGTCCCCGAAACCAATCCGCGCGATCCGGGACAGCACAAACGATCCCAAAACGATATTCCAGTACCGAACTTCACTTCAATTTCGCGGACGGTGCGAGCAGTCCCGAGCCCCAAGCCAACCACCCCAAACCAAGGCGTCCCAGAGGAGACCTGTTGAACTGAGGTAGGCACCCACCCTATGGCGTCAAGAAATTGACTTTGGACTCATAGCTAAACCTACCTACCCCTTTAATCATGTATCTAACCTTGTACTCAATGAATGCACGCACGGGCTAGGCCAAACCTGTCCGAAAGGACTTGCATTGCAACCAAATTTGTCACACAGGACAACCCTTGCCTGCATTCATTGACCCCACTACCATGTTTATCACTCAACCCAATTACCAGTACTATATGCCCTCAAATACAAGCCACAACGGCTTCAACCCTCACCATGCCCAAAAAAACGTGTCAGTACAGCTCACACACTTACCACACAAAATCCATGCATGACCATACGTCGCCACGCCATAAAAATGTACCTCACAACAATCCCACAAACGTATTTAGCAACAATCACGACATTCGCAACAACAATACACCGACAACATCCATCCAAAGGACGGTTTTCACGCTAACAAACACGCACAACCCGCCCAACAAGCGCGACACTCGCGCCAAAAGACGGCAACCACCAACAAACGCATGCACCGTCGTTAGTAACAATCATCTCGTCTACCCAAAACACTAAAAAAAATGTTCACCTTAAAGGGTGCCATATACACTAACAATAGAAATTTCGATATATGACTTTAATAAATTTGTTGTTCATAGTGAGAACAGGTTAGATTTTGTACAAACAAGGACTTCGCGTGACACCTTTTCATTCACAATTTTTTTTTTTTTTCGATTCGTGTCACAGGTCACCCCACAAAACTCTTCATTTCAGGCCACAGACGCCTTTCACCACGCCTGTGACACGTCTCCACTCAACACGTGTTCACGTCGTAAGCCTCATTTTCACTCAATTCCACTCTAATATCACTGAATAGCATTTTTTACTAAAGTCACAACGACCATTCGATTTAATAAATGGATACAACATCCGGCTTTTCAAAATACAAATAACGTCGAACTTACACCAACTCATCTCTTCACAATGTATTGGCAGACCATAACACATGACACAAGACATCGTCAAACAAGTAAAACCCACAAACAAAACAAAATTTCGTACACAAAACATATCACACACACAACGCAACCAATGCCGAAAGTAAAAGATTCAATTAGAAAAAACAATTAGGCGTGCACAAAGTCAATTAGGCCGACAGGAAACGTAGAAGCGAGGCAGATATCTTCCCGCGAAGAAATAAAGACGTCGCCATGACTCCAATTACGTGCAAACAGTGGGTGGGTAAGTTTAGGCTGGACCCCGCTCCCCCGCACGCCTCATTTCCGGATCCAATTACTTCGGGACCCTTGTTTCTGCCCGACACACCCCACTTCCGTATTACAATGAGAAGGTCCCCTATTGAGGTCAACTGGGAACCTCTCTATGCCACCGATTTTGGATTCCAATTCGAGTTTGCGCATCGATTTTTACCTTACAATTCCACACCCACAAAACGACACACATTTCTTACACAACAGACTTCTAACATTTTCCACAACACACACGCAGACAAAAAATATAGGGCATAATTGAGCAATTAAAACATCTAGATCAGGGCATATAGGTACAAAAGGGTTCAATTCAATACATTTTATTGTTTATACATTAATCACTTTTACTATTTTTCAATTAAATTCAAATTATTTAACCAATTAACAACTTATACAAATTATTATCATTTTTAATTATCAATTATCATTCTATTTACCACTTAGCTTATATTACCATAACTTCAATTATCAACGAAAACTCATTGGTTTTCGGTTAAACTAAAAACATTAAATCATCTTTTATTGTTGAAACCTTTTTATTTTTCATTCTTCATTTTTTTTCTCTCCAAGTACTCAACTTTGATTTCGCTCAACCACTTTTTATTTTATTTTGATTTCAAAACACCTTATTATTTTTCATATTAATCATTTTCATTATTTTCTCTCAATTAAAATTTAAATATATAATCAATTTATCAATTTATTCAACTTATTATCACTTTTAATCATTAATTATCATTTTTTTTCCAATTAGTTTATATTATCATAGTTGCAAATCAACGAAAACTCATTGGTTTTCTTTTAAAATTGGATATTATATTTTATTTTGATTTACAAAAACATTCTTTTTTTTTTTCCTATTTCTTTTTTCCACCATGCTACAAAACATTTATTTTTTTTTTTCCAACATGCAACCAAGCACTCACTTTGATTTCTTCCAACTTTTTATTTTTATTTTTTGATTTCTCAAAAGACCTAATAAAAATCCCTCGATTTCCATTCCCAATTTCGAGCGAGAATATGGTTAGGCATTTTTCCTTTTTTTCACCATGCATCAAAGCATTTTTTTTCCCAACATGCCACCAAGCACTCACTTTGATTTTTTTCCAACTTTTTATTTTTATTTTTATTTTTGATTTCTCAAAAGACCTTATGAAATTTCCTCGATTTCTTTTCTCAAAATTCGAGCAAAAATTAGTTAGGCATTTTTCCTTTTTTTTTTCACCATGCACCAAGCATTCACTTTGATTTCTTCCAACTTTTTATTTTTATTTTTATTTTTGATTTCTCAAAAGACCTTATGAAATTTCCTCGATTTCTTTTCCCAAAATTCGAGCAAAAAATTAGTTAGGCATTTTTCTTTTTTCACCATGCAACAAAGCATTTTTTTTCCCCACCATGCAACCAAGCATTTACTTTGATTTCGTCCAACTTTTTATTTTTATATTATTTTTGATTTCTCAAAAGCCCTAATAGAACTCCCTCGATTTTTTTCCAATTTCAAGTAGAAATTAGTTAGGCGCACTTTCTTTTCTTTTTAATCCACTATGTACCATAGCATTCATTTTGATTTCTTACAATTAAAAAATTTTTTGATTTCTATTAATTATACTCAACCTATATCATCAACACCATTCTATTTTACTTCTTATATCGCCACCAATGCTTGTATATAGACTCTCAATACCCACAACTAATTTTCCCACAAAATTATTTTTCACCTTACAGAATTCTCTCAGGCTAACCCCTTCTTGAATTCTTCACATGTAGGGGGCGCATCTGTCATAATTTGTATATAATTGTATGCCCCCCGACCCACTATGCATGTACAATGTATGATTTTCAAAGATTTAATAAAGAATGAGGTAACTGGAGGAAAGAAAGTAACAAAAAGACATAGGAGGTAGATCTAGAAGAGAACATAATTATTAATAACGTCACAGTTAACCTTCTGACCCCGGAAACCCTGCGAGCTAAGTTTAAACCAATATTTCCGGACAAGACAGGACGTATCTGGTGACCAGAAGTTATAAAAGTTTGAGAGACGCCCAATTTCCGGAACAAGACCGGACGTACTTGATATCCACGGAAGTAAATAGAGTCGAACTAACACCCGACACTTCCTATCAGGCCGGGCATATCTTTCACCAAAGAAAGCCGCCGGTCCAATTAGGAAGCAAGAACTAAGTAGGTCAACCAATAGAAAAACGGGCACGTCCCATCCTTCGACCAATGGGAAGGAAGACAACTCGTGGTGTTAAATCGAAAGGCAAGAATAGTCAGTAGTGATTTGGCTCTCATAGGAACAACACCTACAGTAGCGACTTGGCTCCCACCGAGTTCAGATCAGTTGTGCTTTGGCTCCCAAGGAGGTGACATCTGCTCTGGACCTCTCTCCCTCTGCTCATCCCGTAGCTAAGTACAATCACCACCATGTGATCAGATAATTAACAATCAAAACCCGCTTCGCCTTCTCAAGCTTTCTTTCCTCCAACCCAGTTGCCTTTTATTTTCAAACCCCATCACGTGTCCTGATTATTCCTAACTGTGTGCTTCACTTGCCACTCAACGACTGCGTTTCAACCAATCCTCACCATTCAAATCAAACAACAAGAAATTCCGCAACGATATTGTCACAGAACGGATAAGTCGACAGGATTCTACAACAGTGTAATACATCAAATATTGCAGTGTAATAACGTTGGATCTTATATTACATAAATATATTTAGAAATATCCTTTTCACTAAAGGGGGAATCAGTGTTTATTGAAAATTCACATTATTGCCAATAATAAAGGAGTTGATAATTTCCCAAAAAGAAAAATATTGTATGTACAAATACTCTGTAAAACTTCACATTAAATATTGTAAGCTTCTTTATAAATATTCTTTAAAATAAAACTTATTTATGACATCCAAGTATGAAGATAATTTAAAACAAAAATATTGATTTAAATTTAAATAACCCCCCACATTGAGAGGGCTGTGTTTATTTATTACAAGGACCGGTGAATTTCTGTATATTTAATTGAATTTTGTTGAAATTGACAATTACAGATATTTCTACGATATTTGATATGCAGATATTTGCATAGAGTTTTATTATTGTTTATGCTAATTGACATCTCTGCCTATATAGCGCGGCCTTGTTGGATTGTTTGGTAGGCTAGCGGTTAATTGATAGGGCAGGCCGGCGTGATCTGCTGATGTACATATAATTTTATCTTTTTCTCTTTTTTAAATTGTTTTATACCTTTAAGTAATAAAGAATCTTTCTCTTCTTCTTCTACGACTCCATACATTTTTTCAACAATTAAAAAAAAAGTATACTCTCCTAAAAGGCTTAGAAAATATCCCTATAGAAAATAACTACTATATTAAAAAGAAGTCAAAAATATTTTCTGAATTTTTTTTCTAAACATCATGAGAAAGATGTTAAGAATTATTTTCCCCACATATCAAAGAGGAGAAAACTCTTTATTAATATGATTATTTTCTCAAATTATCTTTTTTTTTACAGAACAATACACTTAAATAAAAATAATATATATCCAATTTCCCCGCTAAATAAACTTTTCCAATTTTATTATTTTAAAAATATATCTCTATACCATATAAGAGAGAAAGAAAGAAAAAAAAATACCCAATTAAGTTTTATATAGAATTTCACAAAAAGGAAACAAAAGGGAAAAAATGCTTCCTAAATTAGAAATCAAGTTTCGATTAATTTTTTTTTCTCGTTTGGGAAGCAATAAAAATGATACATTGCGTCCTATTTTAGATGGGAGGGAGGGAAAGATAGATATCTAGGGTTCAATTCCGCAACTTTACGAAAAATTTTTCAAAAGGATAGAGAAAGTCTTCCCACTTCCATTTGGCCCCACTGTCAAGTCATCCTTATCGGCTGCAAACAGGAAAGGCTTCTACACTCTATACCTAGAATATTTATGAGCAGGAGCTTTTTTTGCCTTAGGAAAAAAAAAGGGAAAGCAAATATTTATATTAGGTCATTTCTCTTTTTTTTTTTTTAGTGGTCCACTTTTTGAATATCTTATCTCATATTACATGCTTAAATGTTCGAATTCTATTAATTTTTTTTTGCGAAACATACACTTAATTATGGTATGTTGTGATATATAAATGGATACAATTCTAAATATTAATAAATATTTTGAAAATTTTATCCGGCTATTGTGCCAGATATATTGACTTTTGCTTTGGATTATTTTAAAAATACTTGCATTCCGGAAAATTATATTTATCATTCTCCTCTTCAGTAATTCTAAGATAAAAATAATATACCAATATACCCCTCTCTCTATAGGATATTTCATTATATATAAATATAAACTAAAAATCTAACAAATTTTCAAATATTTGCGGTACATATGAAACATATATCTAAAAAAAAAAAAAAAAAACTAGTCTCTTACTCTCAAGTATAAATATAAAACACTATAGATGAAAATAAATATGATATTTTATCTCTGTCTGTAAAAAAACTTTATTTACTTTGTCTATATTAATTTTAAAAATACTTTATTAAAATGTTTATTAAAATAAAAAGATATCTGAGAAAATATATAGATTCATTTTGGTGGCATCATTTAAAAATACACTGAAAATGCAAAATAATTTATAGTAGTTACACTTAAAAACTTGCAATTAGTGAAATCCTTTGAAACGAGAAAGCTACAGATGGTATAACTGGCTTAACAACTTATTTGTTTTTCAATTACTGGAAGTCCGTGAACTCGCCTAAGTATTTTATCTGTATTGTTTTATATCCCCGTTTTTAGTTTTCTTATTTTTTAAAATTAAAATCTAAAAATTAAAATGAATTTTTTTATTGTTAAAAGTTTATTGGGGAAGGAAAAACATATTTTAAAATTATATCAGGATAATTAATTAGGATAATTTTTTTTTACGAATGAAAACGTAGCTCTTATTTTATTTACTGAGAATTGGCAAATAAAATATTTTATAATCCATTAAATATGACATTTTATATTATATAAAGGTTCAAATTTATGGATTGCTCAATTTATATATATATAAAAAAGAGACATAAAATATTTTATCTATGATTTTTAAAATTTTATATTTTGGGGAATTGAAAAGGAAAATATAAAATTTTCCACACACACACAAAATGTCAATAATCAATAATAAAAATATATATTACATACTAAACGACTTGAAAATTTTTAATAAATATTCCTAAAAATGATAATATAAATGATATTTAATTATTATAAAAAATTGATAATATTTATTAAATATGATTATGTAACACTGGAAATAATGAAGCTTAAATATAAACATTCATTTTCAGACATATCGGTATTTTTATTTTATTATATTTATCTTAATATGATTCCAATAAAAATAAATACTTTAAATAGATATCAAAATAATATTTTCTTGCGTATTCGAATGAATAGATTTAAGAAATATAAAGAATTCCTATGAAATGCAAAATGGTCAATGAGAAATTGTTACACAGACTTTGACTTTAATCATCATAGATGCTGACGTCATCACTATGACGTCCTA
>CP092876.1:7452378-7519413 GCA_030710605.1 Cordylochernes scorpioides | reverse complement strand
AGGTACCGCTCAGCAAGAGCAACCTAGTTCATTATAATTGAAACAGTGAATAATATGTGACGTATATGTCAAGAAAAGATGATTCTTCGGAAAAATTAGATAACATTCGATGTGGGTGACTGATCAGAAGAAGATGGCATTTTAGAACCTCCAAGATGAGAAGAATATCGAGGAGTATAATATGTGGAAAGATATCAAAGCTGGTATAAGAGAGATGTCTTAAATGGTGAGAAGTATTATGGAAGATTTATCAATGATGTGGGGACAGGACGATGGCGTTTCTTGCCGTGACTCACCGTCCAGGTACTTGTCAATGCGGGGGTGGATGTGAGAATATCGGAACTGTGGTACAGCAACCTGCTGGCAGATGGCGTCTGTATCGTGAGAGGAGAACGTCTGGTCGAGAAGTCGGTGGCCCGCAGGTCGGGTGGCCTCGAGAGCTGCTTGAGACATCGTGACGTCGCGTGATTGGGATTGTTTGGTTGCTGGGCGACTGTGGGTCAACGATTGGCTGGAGTCGAATGTGGGTTCCTTGATGGTGAAACTGCCTCCGTGGACTGGAGTTTTCTTGAATGGTCTAACTTACTGTGGAACCAATTCAATAGTCACGTGACTGTTGACTCTACTTAGTATCCTCGTATACGCTCTAGACTGCTGTGTATTCCACGCCGTAATCTCTTATAGTCTACGCTGCTTTGTAGGCCACACAGAAGTTTATTCAACAGTATAGTATGCTCTATAGGCCACACAGAAGTTTATTTAACAGTCGAGTCTGCCTTGGAGGCCACACAGAAGTTTATTTAAAGTAGAGTTTGCCTTGGAGGCCACACAGAAGTTTATTTAACAGTAGAGTCTGCCTTGGAGGCCACACAGAAATTTATTTAACAGTAGAGTCTGCCTTGGAGGCCACACATAAGTTTATTTAAAGTAGAGTCTGCCTTGGAAGCCACACAGAAGTTTATTTAACAGTAGAGTCTGCCTTGGAGGCCACACAGAAGTTTATTTAAAGTAGAGTCTGCCTTGGAAGCCACACAGAAGTTTATTTAAAGGAGTGTCTGCCTTGGAGGCCACACAGAAGTTTATTAAACAGTAGAGTCTGCCTTGGAGGCCACACAGAAGTTTATTTCACAGTAGAGTCTGCCTTGGAGGCCACTCTGTTTATAAAACGACCCAGATTACTGTGTAGGCCACACAGAAGTTTATTTAACAGTAGAGTCTGCCTTGGAGGCCACACAGAAGTTTATTTAACAGTAGAGTCTGCCTTGGAGGCCACACATAAGTTTATTTAAAGTAGAGTCTGCCTTGGAAGCCACACAGAAGTTTATTTAACAGTAGAGTCTGCCTTGGAGGCCACACAGAAGTTTATTTAAAGTAGAGTCTGCCTTGGAAGCCACACAGAAGTTTATTTAACAGTAGAGTCTGCCTTGGAGGCCACACAGAAGTTTATTAAACAGTAGAGTCTGCCTTGGAGGCCACACAGAAGTTTATTTAAAGGAGTGTCCTGCCTTGGAGGCCACACAGAAGTTTATTAAACAGTAGAGTCTGCCTTGGAGGCCACACAGAAGTTTATTAAACAGTAGAGTCTGCCTTGGAGGCCACACAGAAGTTTATTTAAAGGAGTGTCTGCCTTGGAGGCCACACAGAAGTTTATTAAACAGTAGAGTCTGCCTTGGAGGCCACACAGAAGTTTATTTCACAGTAGAGTCTGCCTTGGAGGCCACTCTGTTTATAAAACGACCCAGATTACTGTGTAGGCCACACAGAAGTTTATTTAACAGTAGGGTCTGCCTTGGAGGCCACTCTGTTTATAAAACGACCCAGATTGTAGGCCACACAGAAGCTCAAATATCAGGCTTCCAGGGTTTCTTTTAACCACCTTTATATTAATACTAGCCGAATGACCCGGGCAACGCCCGGGGTTTACCCGATTAAATGCTTTTATTCAAATACTATTCGTTACAATTATAAATTGGCGTCGTGGATGTCATTCTTGTATAATATATAAAAGAGTTTTAAAAATTGTAAAAAAAAAAATGCATCGGCCGGGAATCGAACCCGGGCCGCCCGCGTGGCAGGCGAGCATTCTACCACTGAACCATCGATCGTTATGAGAAATGGCCATATTTGGGTAATTATTCCATTCACAAAAGCAAACGGTGACAGAATTGATTGAGAAAGGGCAATGCCCGGGTTTTACCCGATTAAATGCTTTTATTCAAATACTATTCGTTACAATTATAAATTGGCGCCGTGGATGTCATTCTTGTGAAACGTCCCGCTCCAAACTTTGTGTCTGGGAAGCAATATTTTTATAAAGAGATGATCTGGCTTTGTGTCTTCTGCTCGAATAAATGTTTTTCTGTTAGAATTTTGTTCCTGCATACTAAAAATGAACTGGCTTCACCCGTGGTCTCTGCTTTTTGGAATTTTTCCGGATATAATTTTGTATCTGATAATCAATTATGATACAGCAATATTGTCATCATCATTTTCTGAATAAAAAACAACTACTTTTTTCCCAGAACCTGTCAATTTATTTTTCTTGACTAAAAATCCGAAAAATATATTTTCCAGATTTTTCTCTATGTCCTGTTAAAACACGTTTTACATGTCCATTAGGTCAGCTGATATTACCTCCCATCTTCACCACTAGAGGCGCTGCTTGCGAGCGAAAGGGCAAATTTGCCACGCAATTTGCAAATAACTTGTATACATACTTGTATACTTGTGTACATAGGTTCATAAATCTGTATATAGACAGGAAAAGCACATATATTTTAATAATATAAATGAGTTTTAAAAATTGTAAAAAAAAAAAAAAATGCATCGGCCGGGAATCGAACCCGGGGCGCCCGCGTGGCCGGCGAGCATTCTACCACTGAACCAAAAGCAAACGGTGACAGAATTAAGAAAGAATGCTGATAACTGTATATATTATAGAGATTATTGTACTATAAAAAGACATATATTGGATTGAAAAAATAAATGATTTATTTGCTAACAAACACTTCAGAATCGCTAAGACTGCAAAGTTACAAGTCCTGTAAAACGCCAAGTTTTCCCCAATTCCAGAATTCCTTAAAGTACCATTCTTGGAAGTATTCCTTTCAACAAATGGTTTTATTCTTCTTTCTTATCTCCACTCAACAATCTATCAGGATATCAAGTCTGTAGAGCTTGTTGATGGTGTCTGCTGGGGATGCAGAGTAGAGCTCATCAATGGATGAGTCAATACAGTTAATGATGTATTTTAGGGTTGCAGGTTGACACTTAGTACATAGTGGGAAAACCTTGCAACCATTCTGGAAAGTCATTGTAGATGACCAGACCTAAGTCTCGAAATCAAAGACTGTTGTTACCTTGGGAGGACAGAATTGGTACTTGTCCCTCCTGCTCTGTACCAGTCATGTGCAGCAGTAGATTCCCATTCTTGATGGCAGTGGGTCTTAATGGTTGCCAACAGATAGTAATATTCCAAAAACGTCTCGTATAATTCATTCATTTGCATAGTTACCTTATGTTTCTCTATACACCTCTGTGATAGTTTTAATGGGAAAATATATGGATCCACCCCTACTTAGTGTTTATTATAGATCAGCCTATATATATGTATATAAGATGCCTCCTCACACTATGCAAATAAAGTTAGTAACTTGTGATGGTGTGGATTAAGAAGATTCTTAGCACCTTTTTTTTTTTCGTTTGCAAGAAATAAATGAATTTGAAGCAAATGGTAACCTTAAAAAAGAGTACAAAAGTACCAGCCTTAAATACCCGTTTCATGATATTTCCCAAAACTTCAAAGACCAGCTTTTTGGTAGTTAAGCTACAGCTTGCACTAAGCTAATGAGGGCCAACAGCGTGAAATGCATACATGGTTAGCCTTTCTTGAATTAATCAAGAAATGGCCAATTCTGGAATAATCAAAAAATCAACGATTAGTTGATATTTATTCTGTCAGATGGCGCAAGCAATCAGCAACTTTTAGTTGCACGATCAGATGTCTTTTTCTTAATTTTAACTTTGTCTTTAAATATAGGTTAGTACCCTCAAAGCTTCCTCTCTTCTTCTTCTGTTGTTGTTTCTTATCCCCTTGTGTAAAGCTTACACGAATTCCATGAGTTCATGCTCCTCAAACTCTACTGTTGTTGTTTCTTATCCCTTTGTGTAAAGCTTACAGGAATTCCATGAGTTCATGCTCCTCAAACTCTACTGTTGTTGTTTCTTATCCCTTTGTGTAAAGCTTACATGAATTCCATGAGTTCATGCTCCTCAAACTCTACTGTTGTTGTTGTTGTTTCTTATCCCTTTGTGTAAAGCTAACAGGAATTCCATGAGTTCATGCTCCTCAAACTCTACTGTTGTTGTTTCTTATCCCTTTGTGTAAAGCTTACATGAATTCCATGAGTTCAT
Source organism: Cordylochernes scorpioides (assembly GCA_030710605.1). Classification (NCBI taxonomy): domain Eukaryota; kingdom Metazoa; phylum Arthropoda; class Arachnida; order Pseudoscorpiones; family Chernetidae; genus Cordylochernes; species Cordylochernes scorpioides. The sequence continues at coordinate 7,515,000 of CP092876.1, read as the reverse complement.
GCTCCTCAAACTCTACTGTTGTTGTTGTTGTTTCTTATCCCTTTGTGTAAAGCTAACAGGAATTCCATGAGTTCATGCTCCTCAAACTCTACTGTTGTTGTTTCTTATCCCTTTGTGTAAAGCTAACAGGAATTCCATGAGTTCATGCTCCTCAAACTCTACTGTTGTTGTTTCTTATCCCTTTGTGTAAAGCTAACAGGAATTCCATGAGTTCATGCTCCTCAAACTCTACTGTTGTTGTTTCTTATCCCTTTGTGTAAAGCTAACAGGAATTCCATGAGTTCATGCTCCTCAAACTCTACTGTTGTTGTTTCTTATCCCTTTGTGTAAAGCTAACAGGAATTCCATGAGTTCATGCTCCTCAAACTCTACTGTTGTTGTTTCTTATCCCTTTGTGTAAAGCTTACATGAATTCCATGAGTTCATGCTCCTCAAACTCTACTGTTGTTGTTGTTGTTTCTTATCCCTTTGTGTAAAGCTTACATGAATTCCATAAGTTCATGCTCCTCAAGCTCTTCATCTTCTTTCTTATCACAATGGTTCCTCTAAAAGTACTGGAGGGTTTTGAGAAATGATATTTGGTTTTAATCCCAATGAATGTAAAACCTCTATTTGTACCTCTCAGTGTGTGAGTACTACTCCAGTAGAGGACAGGCAACATCCTAATGGGATGTCCAACACAAAAGGAGACATAATGAAAGCCAGGATAAGGTTTTGACTTAATTCTTGTAATGAAGAAGGACACTTCGCCTTTGCCGGTCCCAAGCCCAGATGAAAAAGGAGGAGGGGGAGCAGTAACAAGCTCACTAAAAAACCTGGGTTCAGCTGGCCCGGCTGATAGTACCCTGTAAGGGCTCCTCATCCAGGGATACAGGATGAGCAGTGTTTGTACTCCATGTTAGGAGCGGCTGCACATGGCGTCTGTTCCTCCTCGTGTCAGAGGCTGCCATTTCTTTTGGAGCTAAGTCGGCCTGCCACTGAGTAGTGCTCCCAGTCTTAATGACAAAGGCAGACGCATTCAACTTCACCAAGTGTGGAGATAAGAAAGAAGGGCACTCTCTTGTTCTTGGGAAGAGAAATCACTCCAAAAGGGAGAAGAACCAAATTTATTTGAACAACGCTATAGACGGAAGTAGGTACTGGCTAACCATATCTGTACTGCTGAGAAAACTATATTGACCACAAAGTCAAACTAACCACCTTGCGATTTCTTCTATCTGCTTATGTTGTTACTTATTTGTTTAATGTATATGTTTATTTAATGCTTTTTTTCTTAATTGTTTATTTTCTTTTTGATAATTCTGTTACCTACTCTACTACAATTATTGTAAATAGTTTCACGCACAATTATCCAGATTGGATATAGAGTGTCTTATTTGCAACTGGTAAATAAATAAAGTAAAGGGGGGTCGGTGGAAGGCTGGTTAAACCGTTTGGTTTTCGACCACTACGACCCAGGTTCGATTCCCGCATTGGACACTTTTTTCTGTTTAAAAAAAAAATGCTCCAATGGCCCCCCGATTCTTGCAAAAGTCCAACCCCACCAGCGAATGTAAGTAACCAAACGGGGCTCTGGCACATTTGTAAGTGCAAAGTCAAACTGCTTTTCACATGTGGTGCGCTTACAGTAAAAGCAGTTGCTAACTACCCACCATGATTATCATGGTCTGTACCATGTGTACTAGGGATAAAAAAAAATAAAGTGGAACTTGACTTGATGGACACTAACAACAACAAAAATATCCTTAGATAAGATAGCTAGAAACTTCACAATAGATAACTCTATGGTATAAATACAGTAGAACCTTTAGAAGAAGTAAGACAATTTGGGAAGAGCATCTTTATATAAGACCACTAGCCGAATGACCCGGGATTTACCCGATTAAATGTTTTATTAAAATACTATTCTTTACAATTATAAATTGGCGTCGTGGATGGCACTCTTTTGAAACGTCCCGCTTCAATCTTTGTGTGTTTTTAAAATACAAAAATGTAAATTTTCACAACGATATTTGAAAATTGTATTATTTAGATTTTTTGTATGAATATATTTTAAATCTGATATATACAGGGTGATCCAAAAGTCCCGCACTTTTTTAAAAATTAATAACTCCGCTAATATTTGCGCTAGAGCAATGCGGTAAACACCATTGTGTTCAGGATGCAATGGGATTTTTTATGGCAAATAATTAAAAATTCGAAATTGATTTTAGTTACAATTTTATTCGCCAGATGGCGCTCTACCAGAATCAGAGATTCAGCGGCCAAATTGTTTGATAAATTGAAAAGTATAACTGATCGACACGTATTTTTCCTTTTTGAATACCAGGAAAGAACCCTAATAATATCAAATAACAAATTAATAAAACACCACTTCGCCAAAAGTATGAAGAATTGGTTAACGATTTTCAAATACAATCAGAGATATGTAAAATAGGTAAATGCAAATTAAAACATGTAGCAAAAAGAAAATTGATATTTTAGATACGGTTTGTTTCCGAAGATAATAAATTTCTAATATTTTTAATTCAACTCTCACTCAGCATCGATTATATTTATTTTAATTCATTTGAAAAATATGTATCTATCTCTGATAATTTACTTTACTCTGGAATGCCGTTGTTGTTGTCGTGTCCAATAAAGAGCCTCAGATATATCCATGCATCTCCATCACAGCAGCAGCAATGTCCACTATCTTGGGTGTGTAAAGCTGCTGCTCAGGGTCTATGTCAAATTTCTGCAAGGCTGCGGCCATTGCTGGCTATGAGAATATGTGGGTAGGTGTAAGTTCCACACCAGGACAATTGTTGCATGCCCTATAGGTTCTTGTGCCATCTGGATGTATTGTCATTCCTTTATAGTGTTTTGTTCTAAGTCTCGTTATAGTTTTTGTCATTTTTCTCTCAGAGTATATTTCGCATTTTGATCTTTTCTTATTTTTTGTTTAATTATCTTGTATTTTGACAAAGAATCAGCGTCAAATAATGACATTTGTTCTTTCCTTTGGCTCAACTTTCTGGCTTCCTTTGCCAATTCAAATGCCATTTCATTACCCCCCGATCCCAGCATGGGCAGGGATTCAATGTAGAATGCAGTTATTCTCCAATGGTTCGAGTTGGGTAAGTAACGAGTGCATTTTCTGTGTGATTTTACTATTGCCCTTCTGAATTGCTTCTAGAGCGGATATGGAGTCGCTGTATATTAAAATTCCTTCTGCTTGATGCAGGGATGGTTGGTTAAGGCATACATCAAGGGATTTCCAGATAGCTGTCAGTTCACAAGTGAAGTTTGACGAAATCTGTCCTGCTCCTTCTTTGATTTTGATGTTTGTTCCATCTTGCAGATTATGTTAATTCCGGCCCCTCCATTACTCAGGGTAAGGTCTGAAGATCCATCTGTATATGCTGTTAAAGGGCGTGGCCTAGAACTTTTAATCAAGAATTTGTACTATGAGGACATAGCCGTTAATATTACAAACACATTAGACCTCGAAGCCCAAGGTATCAAAGTCTACCTCAATCAAAACAAAGCCATCAACATATACAATATGTATCACCCTCCAAACAATACATTTATTGACGATGGAACAATGGCTCAATTTCTCACAGACAATACTATTATTGTAGGTGACCTTAATGCAAAACATAAAATATGGGGATGTTCTACGCCAAACCCAAGAGGCAAAATACTATCAAACATATTTGACGACAATGCCTTCATGTGCTTAAATGATGGGAATCCTACCCATCATTCCTACAAGCTATAATACTGCACAAGCCCTTGATATAAGTTTTTACTATCCTGACATTTTCCACAAATGCAAATAGCAAATATTAAAAAGTTTTGGAAGTGATCATTTGCCTAATTTGATAAAAATTAGCTAAAGACCAAAACTAGCTCAATTAAGAAAAATTCTGGAACTTCAAAAAGGCTAATATGATATCTTTCGAAAATACCATTATTAAAGCAGCCAAAGTTTCAATACCAAGAGGTAATATTAAGAAATGGATTCCAAATTATACACACCAGGCAAAAAATATTCAAACACTTATAACTAAAAAAATGAACTACAAAAAGTGCACCCAAAACCAAACAAATTGTAGAACTGAACTGAACATTGTGATTGCAAAAATAAAAAGATTATACGTAAATGTGAAAAGGGAAAAATGGAAACAAACTTGTGAAAACCTGAACCCAAGAAACCCAAATACAAAACTTTGGCATTTGGCAAAACAAATTGACAGAGGCCAGCCACAAACTGAAACACAAATATGATAAAGAATTCAGATGGTACACCAGCAACTAATGACAAAATTGCTGCCAATCTTTTAGGTAATTCATATCAAATAAGTTGTAAAATCAAGGTTGAAAAAAGGCCCGAAAGATTATTCATGACTGTAAAAATGACACCAGCACTCATAATATTTTCCTCTATGGCTACTTTTCCGCGAGGATATCACGGGATTTTGGAGCAGCGACCCTTTAAATTGCTACTTCTGCAATGTTGACATCCAAGACAATTTGGTCCACTATCTATTCCATTGCCCATTCCTACATGAAAAGAGACAGGAAATTCGCGAAATTTCGGGGCCAACTCACTACAATGAACAACATGTATATAAAATCTTCACTACTCTCCTGCTGGATAAAACATTTGTTTATAATTTTTTTAAATATTACAAGGCGATTGATAAAATGAGAGAAGAAGTGCTCAACCCCACAGACAACGGCTGATTGCTTCCCCTCCCCTCTAAATTGCTTTTCCTCCTCACTCATGTACATATATAACTTTTTAGGGGAATCCCCTTGTAAGACAATAGTGTCTTAATAAAGGTTTTTGTTGTTTTTGTTGTTGTCATAATATTTTCCATGAAAAAAATCAATATGAAAGAGCTAGCTTATGCATTAGAAAACACTGACCTAAACAAGACTCCTGGGCCAGATGGAATCCATGGCCGAATGATATCAAACTTGGGCAAAATTGGCAAAGAAAGACTTCTTAATATTTTCAATAACTCCTGGAAAACTGGAAAATTGCCTCAAGACTGTAAAAATGCAACAATAATTCCCATTAAAAAACTTGACAAATCTGCTGATGACCCAAAAAATACCGACCTATCTCCCTAACAAATATTTGCTGCAAATTAATGGAAAATATTATACTCAGACGACTCACCTACCACCCTGACACAAGAAATCTCTTACCAGAAGAACAATATGGATTTAGGAAAGGACATGGGACAATAGACCAACTCTTATTTTTCACACAAAAGGTAAAAGATGCACAAAACAAAAAACCTACTAACCACACCATAGCTGCTTTTTAGACCTTACACAAGCTTTTGATAAGGTATGGAAAAACAAGTTAATTACAAAATTATACAAACATTTCAAAATTGATGGAAAAGCTATCACTTGGATAAATGATTCTCTTAAAAATATATAAATCAGGATCAAATATAATGGCACTCTATCTAAAACCTTCAAATTGTACCAAGGATTACCACAAGGAACAGTCCTTAGCCCAACTCTCTTCACCCTATTTATTGCAGGCATAGAAGAAAGAATTTCACATAAACCCAATATTGGACTTTTCGCTGATGACATTATTCTATGGTGCAGCAACACTAACTCCAAAAAAGCTGAAAGAGATTTGAACAAGACTCTTCTCCACCTAGAAAAATTTGCTAATAAACATAAATTAGAATTTAACCCCCAAAAATCTGAAATCTGTCTTTTTACTACCGATAAGAAACTATACAAAATAAGACCAAATATTATTCTGAAAGAACAACAATTGCAATATAATAAACATCCTAAATATCTCGGCTACACCCTGGATCCAGAAATTAACTCCAGTAAGCATATTGAAGGAGTTGTTAGAAAAGGAAGAGACCGACTAAAAATCTTGATATATATTTCAGGAAGAGTGGGGAGCTGGAGCAACAATACTAAAATTAAATTACACATCTCTAATGAGACCTATCTTGGAATATGGATATCAAATCTATGGTACAGCATCTGAAACAAATCTAAAAACACTGGAAAGGATACAACTAAATGCAGCTAGAATTATTGCAAGTCTTCGAAAAACCTGCCCTAATAATATTGTACTTTACGAGGCAGACATTATGCCCTTAAAGGATAGAATAAGCTACAATCTGCCAAAAAATATAAACAAAATCAAGAGTTATGAAAACAAACACAGAACTTTCAATTACATACTTAATTGGGAACCCAATATAAGACTCAAAAAAGAAGGCCCTCTCCACCTGGCCAAAAGAAATGGATTTTTAAAATATAAAGTGGAAAAATATTATTTAGCTGAAAAAATATCTCCATGCGAACCACTAACAAAATGTTATTTTTAATGCCACTTTAAATGAACCCACCAACAGACAATACCAAAATCCAGAATACTTAAAACAATTATCATTAGAAATAATTAATAAAATTCCTAAAAATGCAATAACTATCTATACCGATGGTAGCAGAGACGAGTTGGGACACACTGGCAGTGGCTCTCTCATTAAAACCACAAATGGCAATGAGAAAATAAACAGAAGAAACCCAGAATTTTGCTCAGTCTTCAGATCAGAACTTATAGCCATCTATGAAGTCTTAAAATCTATCAGAAACATTAAACATCACGATATATGGATTCTTACTGATAGTAGAAGTGCCATACAACACTTGAGTCACACAGGGGAACTTAGAGACAAAGTAAGCAGGAACATAATTGGTTATCTCCAAAAACTCTCAAAAATTCACCTTCAATGGATACCCTTACATTTTAGCATTGAAGGCAATGAAGCTGCTGATGCGCTAGCGAAAAAGGCACAAAATAACCCTTGCTACAGAAAAATAAACTTACTTTTAAAGAAATAGAAACAGTAGCTAAAATAAACAAGAACTGGAGGATCCCACCTAAGCACAGTTGGTATACCCTAGAAGCAGATGGCCACCCAGACCTTTCGGTCCACAAGCCGGCATGCGAAGCATGCCCTTCGCTGCTATTCTGTTCAACTCATAAGCCAAGTAACGGTATCCAAGCTAGTGCTTGGACATTGTACCTGGAAACACCACCTCCCAGACAACGTGTCTGGAAGGATTTCTATACCGGTGGCCTTTAGTAACAGCAAAATAGGAAACTATCTACTGTGTCCAGCAGGGACCGCGGGGAGGCGGCCACCGGTGGACTCTGTTCACTCACAGCTGAGGAAAAGCTCAGCTGCCTCGTCGTGGGCTTTCTCAAGAAGTTTGCTGTGATTTCTCAGCAGCTTACTCTCGATCGCGCCCCTCGCCCTCCTTCTCTCTTCCTGCACACCCACTACCCTTGGACAATCCAAGATGTAGTGGCGTGCATTCACATCCCTTTCTCCATAGACGCAATCAGGGTTTCTCTTAATTTCAAATCTGTGGAGACTTGGGGAAGAGCCCATGTTCCGAACTACCCTAATGAGTTTGTGGGACATTACCTTACAGAGGTACTTGGGTGTTGTTACCCCCATTGAATACCTCTCTCCCTTCACACTGTTCCTCCATCTGTCCAACCATAAGTCCTGGACGTGCCCCCTGATCCTCCTATAAACTTCTTTCTTGGTCACTGGGGTCCTCATTGATCTACCTCTAAAGCATCCTGCCTTAGCGATCCTGTCTGCGAACTCATTACCTTCGATTAGGCTGTGTCTCCTAAACCAAGGGAGCTCCGGAGCCCGCGTCATCATCTCCAGCTCCTGGATTATTTGATGCGCGAGTTGCCCTTTCTCCAGATTGATGGCGACGAGGGCCGACATACAATCTGAATAGAGGCGGTCCGGGCTGAAGTTCTTCTCGGCACACACTCTGAGGGCTACCCTGATCGCAACCAGCTCGGCTGAAAAGACCAATTCGTCCACTCTGAGTGTTAAACTTTTTTGGAAGATCAGCTCTCCATTAGTGAATATCACTACCCCAGCTCCAGTATTAGTTCCAGACTCACTCCCATAAGTAAAAACCTCCGTGTCAATCCCTGTCGGCCCTCCAGGACTCCAAATCCAATTTGGCAACCACTGCGGAGGCTTCCTTGGGTCCCTCTTCGATTCCAGGGCCCCCGCTTCAAGTCCCAGGGCATCTTCCCTGTTCTCCCAGATCTTCTGTCTGATGGTCTCCTCCACTAGTTTCAATCCCAGGGGAATAAGCCCAGCGAGGACCAAAAAGGCCTCACTGCTGGTAGTGCGATATCCCCCTGTGATTCTGAGTGCCGCTGTCCTCTGCACTCTCTCTACAGTTGTTGCCACCTTCTGATCCCGGTTTCGGTGCCACCAAGCCCCGGAAGCATATAGCAAGATTGGCTCGAAACAGGAGAGGCAGAGGTTCCTAAAAATAGTACCCTCCTCCCCCCCCCCCCCCCTGTTGAGAGCCAACCAGGACAGGCCTGCACAACGCCTCTTGCCTCTCGCCACCATCTCCTCCGCCTAGTATTGCCAACCCATCTTGTCATCAATGACCACCCCCAGGATGGTCATCCTATTGACCAACGCTACCCTCCGTCCTTCCATCCGGATAGCCGGCTTGTGTTCCCATTTGATCCCTTTCCTTTTAGGTCTTATGTCCCTGGGCTTAAAGCTGAGGGCTTTAGTTTTGGAGACATTGAACTTAAGGCCAGAGTCATGGGCCCAGATCGAGAGAATTTGGAGAGAAGTTTCAACACACTTCTCAGCCTTCGCTCTCGAAGCAGCCTCAATGATGAGGAACTGGTCGTCAGCATAGAGAACTAGCCTGGCTCCCTCAGGGAGTTCCTCCTGGAAAACGGTGTTTACCAGGATATTCCACAGAATAGGTCCGCAGCAAGAGCCCTGGGGGCAACCCCTAGCACAGTTTCTTTCCAACTTCCGCCCACCAAAACTGAGGCTAATCCGTCTATCCCTCGGGAAGTCACGAACCAAGCTCAACAAATTATCAGGACAACCCATGTCCATCAAATTTCTCGTCAGCTTGTTCCAGCTCATGGAGTTGAACGCGCCATCAATGTCCAGGGCCACGAGAAGAACCCAAGCACCCTTATTTAAGCCCATCTCAACCCCCTCTAACACCTCGTTCAGAGCTGTGGTTGTGGACTTCCCTTCCCTAAAACCATGTTGGAAAGAGGAAAGGAGCTCATTACTCTCTAGCCAATGCTTCAGTCGCTGAGCTAGTAGGCTATCCAGGACCATACCTAGACACACTAGTAAAGAAAGCGGGCGATAATCATTAGGAGAATTACCCTTTCTACCAGACCTTTCGAGAAGCACTACTCCGGCAACCTTCCATACCTCAGGAAATGTACCAGTGTCCAGGCATCTATTGAATAACCTGGAAAGAAGCGATGGGTGCATCCTTACCAGGGCTTTCACGACCGTGTTATCGATCCCTTCGGGACCAGGAGATTTTCTTTTCCCGAACTTGAAAGCCGTCAGTTTCACCTCATTCTCAGAAAAGGGCGGATCTACCAAACCACAAGTGGTCAGAGAGATCTCGTCCTCTGGTTCCTCGTTTCCGAAGTGCCGATCCAAGTTGTTTTTATTTTGTCTTGTGCTTTCGAGCGAGTAGGTCTAGAACACATTCTCTCTGAATTTTCTCATTGTTGGTGGATGAAACAGCACCAGTGATTATTTTGGCCGCTTTTGCTTGAACACTGTCTAGTCTTACTTTTAGTGATGAGCTTGAGGGAGCCCAGACCGGTGTTGCATATTCCATTATCGGCCTTATTAAGGTGGTATATGTTGTTCTGAGAATTCTGGGTTTGCTCCCCAATTTGTTCCACATAGCCTTCTCAGAATGTTTAGTTTTCTGATATCTCTATTTGAGGTGCTAATTATGTGTTCTGAAAATTCCAATTCCTCATCAATAATAATTTAAATAATTTTGTTGACATCTTGTCAATGCATGCACAGTCTGCACTATTAAAAAAAAGATAATATGCATTATATACACTATGTACAATGAATATGGCGCCTCTGCCAGCGCTGAAGAATTTGGTGGAGAATCGCCAGTGTGTCTCCAGCGTCACCACGCATTTTGCGATCTACGATGAATACGTAGATAGCGTACTTCGCCGCTTAGGAGATGGTGATGGCGTGGTCCTCGAGACCAACTTGAAAGATCCAGGACTGCAGTATCACACCTAGGTATTATGGATTTCTAATTTTATCAATTATTTGTTTGTTTATGCTTATTTTGTGGTTATATTTATGCCTTTTTCCCTGCGAGTGGAGAAGACGCATAGGTTTGGTTTTATTGGGTTTATGGTCATTTGGAGTTCCATTGCCCACTTCTCCAGTCCTCTCATTGATGTGTTCAGTATTTTTTACGATTTTTCTATGCTGCTACTTGTGTGCCATATGGCTATATCATCTGCATAACAGGCAACCTTTGTGTCTTCAGTGAGGTAAGGATGGATGTCGTTAATATATAGCAGATAGAGTAGAGGACTGAGCACAGATCCCTGAGTTACACCAGTCCATGTTCTTCCTTCCTTGGAAAATTCTCCATTGACCCGAACCTTTAACCTTCTTTACCCTTAAGAAGTCTGCAATCCATATTAAGGTTTTTCCTCTTACTCCGATGTTGTGCAGCTTTTCACTTAATTTCTCCCTCCACACTCGATCAAAAGCTGAGGTCATATCCAGGAATACGGCCGTTGTCTTCTTTGGCGGTTTTTCCTGGAAAGAATCTATTATTGATTGACAGAAGTAGAACAGTTGATCAGTCGTACAGTGCTGGGATCTATAGGCAGTTTGGTAGAGGTTTATTTTATTATTGTTAGTGAGTCAGACTATGAGCCTAGAGTGGATAATTCGTTCTGGTATTTTACAAAGTATGCTGGTCAGAGCAATTGGCCGATAGTTCTTGTATTCCTTGGCATCTTTGTTTGGCTTCAGTATTGGCACTATAATTGATATCTTCCAATTCTTTGGTAGTTTACCAGTTTGCCATGAAATGTTCAGTATTCGTAGGAGTTGTTTATTAGCTTTGTCTTCAAAGTGTTTAATCATTTGACCAAAGATTAGATTATCTCTTGGTGACCTCTTGGATTTTTTTATTGATAAGTTTAGCTCATTCAGTGTGAAGTCTCTCGATAAAATATCTTGTTGATGGAAGTTTCTTGCTTGTTTAACTAACTGGTTTATATTATTTTTAGAGTCCTGTCTTCATTCGTATAGTTGAGTATGGAAGTGCTTGAAAGATATTCAGCAATTATGTCAGCCATCTGTTTGTTCTCGTTCTCGCTGTTCTATTCATATCGGTTAGAGTATTGGAGGATTGTGGTGTTGGTTTTGATTGTTCTCTAACACTCTAATCATATTCCAGTGTTGGCTGTCCTTTCTTGGATCCATTTTTTCGCAGAATTCTGCCATTTTTCTTGTTTGCATATCCAAATTTCTTGTTCTATTTTGTGACTAATTTCAATGAGTTCCTTTCTGTTTTCTTCTGTTTTATTTTTTTAAGAAGTTCATTGATATTGTCTCTCTCTCTGAAATCATTGCCTCGATGTTGTGGTCCTTCCAGTAAGGTATCCACAGGTCTATACGTCTACTTCTAGGTATCGATGCTTTTGCAGCTTTTGATATGTTCGAAGAGAATTTTTCCAAGTTTTTGTCAAGCGTTCTGTAATACAATTTTTCGTTGCACAGTTCTTCAAGCTTTTCTGTGAATTTTTTTCAAGTCGGCTTTCCTAAAGTTCCATGTTCTTTTATTCTAATGGACATTCTCAATTTCTGCGGTCACTGATTGCACCTCTCAGGATTTCCCATTGTGTTGTGGGTGCGATGTTGTAATTTATCGCTGTGATGTCTATTGCGGATTCTGTGCCTGTGGACTTAGATAGGTAGGTGCTCTCTCCGTTATTTAACGGTGTAAGGTCGGTTAGCATGTCCTCAACCTGCTGACTTTTGTTATCCTGGACAGGTGATCCCCAAATTGAACTTTTGGCGTTAAATTCGCCGAGTATGATTGTGATATCCGAAGACGCTTCACTTAATGTCTCTATTGTGTGTACCCATACAAAATTCAAAGATTTCACGAGCTGAAAGTTGGCGATTTTGAGATGCGTCAAGAATTCGCTGCATGGGTTTTCCGGCAAATTGATATTGATGAAAACTGGCTGTCGAATGTTCTGTGGACAGATGATGCTCACCTTTCTCTAAACGGAGAATTTAACCTTCAAAACAGCCGCATTTTGGCAACAGAAAACCCTAGGGTTTATACAGAAATGCCACTTTACCAGCCTAGAGTTACAGTTTTGTGTGGGTTCATTCTTTTATTATTGGGCCATTTTTCTTTGAAAAATCAATGAAAGAACTTTTAAAACCGTTTTTGTAACTGGTGAACGTTATGTTCAACTTTTGAGAGAAAAGGTATTTCCCATATTGCAAGGCAAAAGCACTAAGCGAAATAACATTCATGAAAGATGGAGGACCTCCTCATATCTCCCGAGGTGCCAAACAATTGCTGAAGGATACGTTCGGTGAAAATCGTGTGATAAGTCGCCACTTTATATACCAGTGGCCTCCAAGATCACCAGACTTGACGCCTTGCGATTTTAGTTTATGGGGGTACATTAAATCGTGTGTTTACCACGTGTGGCCTACCACATTGGCCATGTTGAAGGCTTCTATCAGATGGCACGTTTTATCAATTTCAACAGATATGTTATTTAATGCTGTCCATTCTGTCATTTATCGTCTGCAGGCGGTGATTGAGAATGAAGGGTGCCACATTGAGCAAGGATTGTGACCTAATACAAGAGAGAAGGCAGTTACCTCATGTGCTATATAAGCCGCCATGTATTATATTATCTACCAATATTTTGCAGCTCTTTGTGTTGGGATATGGGGATAATAAATGCTGTCCTCACATCTTGACTCTTCTTTTCGTGAACAGTAATATTTTGTTTGTCATTTGCTCACATATTATGTCGTGCAAACCAGAGTGTTATAACTTCTCGAATAACACTGGTACACACAATTTTTCCTCTTATGTTTAGTTTTCGCTTTTCGCTCATTAGAAGAAATAGCATAAGGAATATTTTCTGTACACCAATAACTTTAGAAATTTTGTGAAAAAAAATAATACAAAATGATTTTACTACCACGTTTTTTAACACAAAAGGTCGATTTAAAAATTATTTTTATTTGAGGGGACACATTTTTTAAAATTGTGTTCAGTATAATAAACAATGATAACATTTGACAAGCCCATAGGATATTTGGAATAAAGTACGACAAATATATTTTGTCACTTCCCTCTATATTTAATTTGTTGGATCATGACAAATAGCCAGTTAAATAGTCAAGTGTCGCCAATCAGTCAAGAAACTACACATTTCTTATAGCAAGAAATCCTATTAGAAGTGCCATCATAATTTTTGGTACTATATTAACATTTCAAAAATTCGTGTATTGATATCAGCAGTGTTTTTCAAACATTCAATCTATTTCACAAAACTCCATATAAAATATAAATATTTTTGCTACATGTTTTAATTTGCATTTACCTATTTTACATATCTCTGATTGTATTTGAAAATCGTTAACCAATTCTTCATACTTTTGGCGAAGTGGTGTTTTATTAATTTGTTATTTGATATTATTAGGGTTCTTTCCTGGTATTCAAAAAGGAAAAATACGTGTCGATCAGTTATATTTTTCAATTTATCGAACAATTTGGCAGCTGAATCTCTGATTCTGGTAGAGCGCCATCTGGCGAATAAAGTTGTAACTAAAATCAATTTCGAATTTTTCATTATTTGCCATAAAAAATCCCATTGCATCCTGAACACAATGGTGTTTACCGCATTGCTCTAGCTCAAATATTCGCAGAGTTATTAATTTTTAAAGTTGTGCGGGACTTTTGGATCACCCTGTACATAAAATGATATGATAATGATAGCAAGTGATTTCTTGTTCCTACCCTGTCATTACGTCACTCAAGGTCACCGTCGCGCCACGTGGTGGCGCAGCAAACGGTGACACCTGAATGGCGCTCTCCTATTGGCTCGCTACGATCATGCCACCAAAAGCAAACGGTGACAGAACGCATGACGCTGATAACTGTATTAATATATATAGTCACGACCGTCTTTCCACCGTCAACAATCAATTCCTCATGTCACGGATGCGCGCGCATCATCATTAGTATAATATAAAAAGCCAACAAAGAAGAATGAATGTAAGATAAAAAGCCAACAATGAAGAGTAAATATGATATAAAAAACCAACAATGAAGAATGAATGTAAGATAAAAAGCCAACAATAAAGAGTAAATGTAATATAAAAAGCAAATAATGAAGAATAAATGTAAGATAAAAAGCCAACAATGAAGAGTAAATATAATATAAAAAGCCAACAATGAAGAATAAATGTAAGATAAAAAGCCAACAATGAAGAGTAAATATAATATAAAAAGCCAACAATGAAGAATGAATGTAAGATAAAAAGCCAACAATGAAGAGTAAATATGATATAAAAAACCAACAATGAAGAGTGAATGTAAGATAAAAAGCCAACAATGAAGAGTAAATGTAATATAAAAAGCCAACAGAGTGAATGTAAGATAAAAAGCCAACAATGAAGAGTAAATCTATATATATATAAAAATGAATGTTTGTCTGTTTGTATGTTTGTTTGTATGTCCGGTATACAAATTCGCAGTAGTTCACTAATTCAAACCAAAATTTCCATACATAGGTAAAAATACGGGGAAGACGATAGGCTATTTAAAAATATATATAAATCAATTATTAAAACTATATATTTTTAGTCAGAAAATGATGATGACGATATTGCTGTATCATGTTTGATTATCAGATACAAAATTATATCGGGAAAAATTCCAAAAAGCAGAGACCAAAGGTGAAACCAGTTCATTATTTTGTACGCAGGAATAAATTCTAACAGAAAAACATTCATTCGAGCAGAAAACAAAAGCCAGATCATCTTTCTATAAAAATATCGCTTCTCAGACACAAAGTTTGCAGCGGGACGTTTCACAAGTGTGACATCCACGGCGCCAATTTATAATTGTAACAAATAGTATTTGAATAAAAACATTTAATCGGGTAAAACCCGGGCGTTGCCCGGGTCATTCGTCATTAATATATAGTTACGACCGTCTTTCCTCAATTCCTCATCGCTGTCACGGATGCGCGCGCATCATCATTATGATCATTATCTTCTATTGAAGCTTCTATCTTTATAATTATGTATATTTACAAAAAGTCAATTCGCTCGCGCCTCTAGCGGTGAAAATGAGGGGTAATACCAGCTGACCTAATGTACATGTAAAGTTTGGAGCGGGACGTTTCACAAGAGTGACATCCACGGCTCCAATTTATAATTGTAACAAATAATATTTGAATAAAAACATTCAATCGGGTAAAACACGGGCGTTGCCCGGGTCATTCGTCTAGTATAGAATAATCATAAAAGCTTTCGAGTACCCGTAAAAAGACATCTTGACCAAAAGCTTGTACGATCATCCTTTTATATAAAGAATCTCTTCTCCCTGACTTTTGTTTGTTCTTTTATAGTGGATAGGAAGATTGTCTTAACAGTAGAACCTTCCTAGAGGACCCCTCTCTACAAAGGAGAGTTCACAATGCCAAATTTAACATTTTTACTATTTATCAACTCTCCAATAAAAAGACATCTCTTCCTAAAAGACACTTTGGCTCTACAAATAGGTGTTATCCTTTACAGAGAGGTAGTTCTACTGTATATATACACAATAAAGATATCAGATGAAGTCTGTATAATAACACTTCATCTTTTCATTTAAGAAATAACAGGTACTTTATCCTCATACACACAAAGCCATATATTACACAAAATAATCAACAAAACTTATCTTTAAAATTTATCAAATTTTATTTTTCATATTATATAATGTTATTTTTGTAAAAAATATTTTACAACTAATTATATTTAAAAAAAATAACAACAAACGCCACGGCCTTCTTTCGAATAAACTCCAGGAGATTGCTCAGTTTGGGATTCTCTTTACCTTTCTGTCAACACAGACTGGGGTTAGTGGAGGTGATAGAACAACTTATTTCTGCTACAGGAGAAATAAGGAAAATCAACAATTTAGATTGAAGATACAACAAGATAGGAAAAACAGGAACAAATCCAATTAAAGTGAAATATAGGAAGAGTGTTCAGATTGATATTTAACTTCTACCTGTTTTGCATAATAGTTAAAATTCTAGCTGTTTTGCATAATGTTCTTTTGTTTGTAAAATTAATTAATTTTACTGCATGTCAAGTATGTAAATTTTGGATAGCTTTGTTAAATAAAATCAGTGTGTTTGTAACTACGCCCGTGTGTGGGATTCCTTTATAGAATAACTCTCCCTTTGTGATTCAACGAGTGATCGCCTCAACTCAAAACAATTACAGTTCTCAGAAGGTGGCGGAGGCATAAACCCTTGGTAGTACTTGTAAGCAGAACACCGCCTCCAGCCAAGGTTAAATAAGGTACAACAAGATAGGAAACAGGAACAAATCCAATTAGAGTAAAATATAGGAATAGATTGTTGTTGTTTCTTATCTCCTTGTGTAAAGATTACATGAATTCCATGAGTTCATGCTTCTCGAGCTGTTTTATGATAAGCAGCGGCCTCTCCCAAAGGTCCCATCTAATACAAGCCAAAATGTGTTCTGGAGCTGAAAGCTACATTTCAGGCAAGTGGGGGACAAATTTTGTTATAGGAAGAGATTTATGTTGTAATGCAACACACTGTTATCCATTTAAAAAATAATAAAACTCAACCTAGGATACAATCCTGTCAACTTCTTTTAAATAATAGAAAAAAAAGGATAAAGCACACAATTTGGATTATAGTTTAGGAAACACAAGGTAATAAGTTCAAATCCAAATAAATGAATAGTGTGTGATGTTTCGGTAACATTGTTACCATCATAAGACAAAAGACTGAATTCTGTGATCTTTTTTCCTCATTCAGTGATAAAGCACAATTTGAATGATAGATTAGAAACACAAAGTAATAAGACCAAATAGTGTGCGACATTCCTGTAACAGCATTGTTCCATTATCAGACAACAGTATTGAATGATTACTGTCATTCAGTACTTTTATCTGATGATGGTAACAACACTGTTATCGAAACATCACACATTATTTATTTGGATTTGCTCTTATTACCTTATTTTATTCATTCAGTACTTTTGTCTGATGATGGTAACAATGCTGTTATCAAAATGTCACACACTATTTATTTATTTGGTTTTATTACACCTTGTAGTTGTTACCTTTTTATTAAATCCCAAACCTGAGCTTTCAATCAACATGTGAATGTAAAAGTCCCCCCAACTCACCAGGTGGAGACCACCAACAAGGAATGCAGGTTCATCTCAGCAGCCAGTTCACCACTCAGCGAGGAAGCCATCACCAAGGGCACACCACAGCTAGCTGCCTGCGGGACAAGATGCCGCACTACCAAGGGAGCCTCCCCTGATAGTACCACGGCTTCCAGCAGGCCTCGCTCCAGGCTCCGTGTTGCCAGATTCACCCCCATAGCCAGCCTGGTCACACAGCACTTCTGTCAGGTACTGAAACGTTAGTGGGAGATACAAGAAGACCTAATCCAAATAATTTAATAGTTGTGTGTGACGTTTCGGTAACAGCATTGTCACCATCATCAGACAAAAGAATAAATGGAACTTAATCCAAATAATTTAATAGTGACAACAGTGGAATCTATTATCCAATGAGCTGGCTGGAAATAGTCAAGCAAGCTACCAGAACCTCTCACAGAAGACCAAAAAAAAAAAAAAAAGTAAATAGCTTCTGATTGAAGTTAGGTTGGGTTAAGTCAAGTTTTACAACAAAGTTTCTTTCAGAAGTCCAACCCCACCAGTGAGTATAAGTAACCAAAAGGGGCTCTGGCACATTTGTAAGTGCAGAACTGCTTTCCACATGTGTAAACATGTGGTGCACTTACAGTAAGAGTAGTCACTAACTACCTTCTATGATTATCATGGGCTGTACCATGTGTACTAGGGATAAAAAAAAAGATGGTACCTGGAGAGAATTTCTTTGTCTACTGTTATAGAGAGGTATCCTCTAGTGAAAGTTTCATCTTATGGAGGTTGTTCTACTGTGTAACAACACAAATCTTGGCTCCAAATATTGTTATAATATGGTTCGGCTATATGTCACTTTAAGGGGGGAATTTTCTGTGGAGACATTCGATAAAACTAATGGACATATATATGGAGAACAGTAAAAATATATATACAGTAGAACCTCCCTTTAGCAGACACCTCTCTACAAAGGACAGTTTTCATTTGAAAAAATTACCATTTTTACAATTTAGCAACTCTCCGGTAAGTGGACACCTCTTCCTAAAGGACAGTTTGGCTCTGTAACTAGGTGTTGTCCATTACAGGGAGGTTGTTCTACTGTATACAAACACTTGGACAACACTTAAGGAAGTAGAAATTTTTTGTCGCCATGTCTTCTATTTTTTTTTTTTTAGGAGACAGAGGCAATTTAGTTCACAATTGGTTATCTCATGTGCCTTCAAGAAAGGTTACTGTGTATCAAATATCTTTCATAGTTATTGTTTGAATCTAAATTATAGATTTGAAACACAGAAAGTACTATGACCAAATAAATAAACAGTGTGTGACGTTTCAGTACTTGTGTCTGATGATGTTAACGTTGTTACCGAAATGTTATGCACTATTTATTTATTTGGTCGTATTACTTTGTGGTTATTCTGTATGATTTACTTTTTTTTTTTTAATTGGCTTCAAAGCAGGTTTCAATAATTTGTCCAGGGTCACCATTTCCATATCACTATATAATTTAAACATAAGGCTGATAAAGCACAATTTGGATTATAGATTATAAACACACAGGGTAATAAGACCAAATTCGAATAAATAAATAGTGTGCGACGCTTCGGTAACAACGCTGTTACCATTATCAATATGTTATCAAATCGGAATGATGATGGTAACAATGCTGTTACTGAAGCGTCACACACTATTTATTTATTTGGATTTGGTCTTATTACCTTGTGTATAAACATAAGGCTTTTGTTAACAGCAATATTAATACAATGATTATCTCCCTTTTTTCCCTATTCCCCAACTATTGTTTCTTCTTCAATATTAACATTATTTCAGACCCCTGAGACATAAGGTAATAAGACCAAATCTAAATAAATAAATAGTGTGTGATATTTAGGTAATAGCGTTGTTACCAAAACATCACACACTATTTATTTATTTGATCTTATCTATATATATATACACTGCGTGACATTGAAAATGGAACACCAAGAAATAGTGGCCAGAAAGTGATGAAACTCGGCAGACAGAGAGAGACAGGGACGAACAATAAGTGATCTTTATTTCAAAATGATAGTCATAATACAGAGCGAGAACGGCGTCGGCTTAGTAGCAAGTAGGACCACCGCGGACGGCGATGCACGCAGCAACACTTCTAGGTAGAGAGTCAATCAGAGTACGGATGGCGTCCTGAGGGATGGCTCTCCATTCCCTCTCAACCATTTGCCACAGTTCGTCTTCTGAACGCGGCTGTGGCAAGGCATGCAAACGGCGTCCAATGATGTCCCAGACGTGCTCGATTGGTGAGAGATCAGGAGAGTACGGTGGCCAGGGAAGCATCTGTATATCTTGCAGAGCTTGTTGGCTAATACGAGCAGTGTGTGGTCGGGCGTTATCCTGCTGATAAAGGGTATTGGTCACCCCCTGAAGGTAGGGGAGTGTCACCGGTCGCAGCACATCATCAACGTATCGTTGGGCCGTCATAGTGCCCTGAATACGAAGTAAAGGTGACCTGGAATCATACGCGATTGCGCCCCAAACCATGATTCCACGTTGTCGCACGGTGGGGCGTTCCACAATTGCTGCCGGATTGGACCTTTCTCCACGTCGACGCCACACGCGTACACGCCGACTATCACTGGACAAGCAGAAACGCGACTCATCTGAGAACACGACCCTGTGCCATTCCGTCATCCACGTCGATCTAGCCCGGCACCATTCCAAACGTTGGCGCCTATTCGGTGGGGTCAATGGCAGTCTTCTTAGCGGACGGCATGAGTGCAAGCCATTAGCAACCAATCGACGGGAAATGGTTCTGGTCGAGATGGAATGATCTAGGGTGTCTTGCACATGTTGCAGGATGGCGGTACAAGTGGCTTGTGGGGCCGCCACTGCTTGTCGAAGGATACGCCGTTCCACACGTGCTGACGTCACTCTGGTTGCACCGACATTCCTATAAATTGTCACATTTCCTTGTTCCAACCATCTTCTCCACAGTCGGTGCACCGTGGACGCACCAAGGTGTGTATCAGCTGCGATTTGACGTATGGACCAACCTGCCCTTTTCAGTCCGATCACCATGCCCCTCGTAAAAGCGTCTGTCTGCTTGAACTGCCTCCATTTACGATGACCTGGCATTCTCTGTTATTACACGTGTCTTTTGACACAAGAACAAAATTTCTACAATGATTTTCCTTGAAGAAATAACGACACGAATACTGTCCTTTCTGCAAGTTCCTTCCCTTATATCTTACTCCATGTGCGCACGAGAGCTGCGCATTTTACATCATTTGCATAACTCGGTTAGGCGCGTCTACCCTGAAATTTGCATAATTTTCTGGCCACTATTTCTTGGTGTTCCATTTTCAATGTCACGCAGTGTATAAAATGAATGTATGTGTGTGTGTGTCCTTTATGCCTGACCAAACCACTCATTGGAACGCCATGAAACTTTGGGAAGTTATTTAGTAAAGTACTGGGTAGGTTTCTGAAAAATAAATTCTTGAATATCCTTAGAGTTATTTTCAGATTTGTAGATTTAACTTGCAAGCAGCGCCACCTTGCGACGGAGATAGGCTTAGGCAGGAAGTCTGCCCCACCCCCTGTCGAGAGAATGTAATCGTCCGCCGGCCGGATGGACAGTCCAAGTACCCCCCGACCAATCGGAGGGCAGAGGGGTCAAGAGGTCCTGGCGCGCGGGGGCAGAGTTGGTGACACAGCTGTGCCAAGTAGACAAGAAAAAAGCCTCGCGGGGGCTTGCCCAAGATGACCTCCGGGAACTTCGTCCATCTTCCATAAACGACCATGATTTTATTCAACTTATCGAGTATTTTTCAAGGGACCGGAAAAAATGTTCCTTAGATAAAACGATGATTTTGTAATGTAGAAAATTAGGAAAGACAAAATTCAGGATGACACGGCACACAGGGACCGGGAAAAAATGATCACTTTATCGAGAGATTCAAATTTACGAGTTTCAAATTATCAAAATATCTTTTTTTTTTTATAAGTTTATATAGAATTGTTTTAACAAATGTTCATTAGACAAACCTTTACTCGGGTAAAACCCGGGCGAAGCCGGGTACGTCCGCTAGTTACCTTATATTTCTGATCTATATATAATTCAAAGTGTACATTATCATTTAGACCTGAGAATAACTTGCGGGCTGTACACCCAGAGAATAGTGGGAAATATGCAACAAGGACCCTGAACATCTTACAATTAAACATAAATGGAACTTGGAAGAAAATGGCAGGGCTGAGTAAACTGCTGTATGGACATTGGACAAGACACCACCAACATCAGAGAATCAAGGAGTGTGTGTACAAGATGCAGGTAGGTAACTCACAACTTGTAAGAATACGGCGCTTCAAGGAGTCTTCTTTTTTTTTTGTTTATCTTTTTGTAAGGCATTTCCTGGAACCACAACAATGGTTAAAACAGAGGTACTGTAGAATTAATATGGAGTACTTGGGTGTGTTTCTTCTGTTGATGGAAACATCTGGGGTACATACAAAGGTAGGAACACACACACACAAGCCTTTATTATGATACGGCATAATTTGGATTATAGATTATAAGCACAAGGTAATAAGACCAAAATCCAAATATATAAATGTTATGAATATTTTGTTTTGTTGTTGACAAAGATAGAATTGGAGATACAGTCGTGAAAAAAAGAAAAATAGTTATTTGCCCATCAAGTAGTTTTTATTTTGAATTACTTGAAGTAAATTAGACATAAAATTATTTATCACATTAATATAGAATTTATAAAATGAATCCTATATTGGTGAATTAAAAAAAAATAGGTAGCTTAACTATACATATTTACAACAACATATAAGTCTGTGGAGAGGGTAACACCCTCGATTCCCGACAGTCATAAACCGGGATTGAATCCCACGTTAAAATTTGTTTAATATGTGAATAACCTTCACATATTATTCACTGTTCCAATTATCATGAACTAGGTTGCTCTTGTTGAGCGGTACCTATTAATGTGAATTTGAACCAGTTACAACAATATTCAAAGTGTTGTCTTCTAAATCTATGGTCAAAAATGTAGAACAGTCAATGAATGAAAATAAAATATATGTTTTAAAAAAATAAAATATTTGCATTTTAGATTATATAATATAAATAGTGTGTAAGGTTTTAGTAACAGTGACCATCATCGTATGATGGTAACAATGCTGTTACCGAAACGTCACACACTATTTATTTATTTATTTGGATTTGGTCTTATTACCTTGTGTCTAAAAGCCTTTATTAAAACATATAGTATTATATACACACACATGGGGTCTACAAATGACAATAATAATAAAAAGAGTAAAGCTAATCACATTTAATGGTAATAATGAAATTTATATACAGGAAAACACTTAATTAATACAATCAAACTCATTAATAGATGGGTCTGGGTAAATACAAGGAAAAGAAATTTTCTTATTCAAAGGTAAGACTTTGTCTGTTAATATTTAGCTGGGCTTAGTAGGACAGCAGTCTTCATGTCTAAGGGTACCAGGAGTACAAGACATACTGTTCTGTTACCTTCCTGCCATGCAAAGGCAGTAAACAGAAGACTTGGGGTGGATAGATAGAGTAAATAATAAATAAAATAGATGAAAACCAAATAAACTAAAGTCTTTCATTGATAAGGCACAATTTGGATAATAGATTATAAACACAAGGTAATAAGACCAAATCTGAATTTCAGTACTTTTGTCTGAAGATGGTAACAACGCTGTTACCGAAACGTCACACACTATTTATTTATTTGATCTTATTACCTTGTGTTTAAAGTCTTTCATGAGAGACTACCTTTGTAAAACCAAATATGTATTATTTTTTTCTCTTATTCCAAGGGTACATGGTACAGGCCATGATAGATTGTTAGTCACTACTTTTACTGCAACTCCGCCTTTGCCGGTCCCAAGCCCGGATGAAAAAGGAGGAGGGGGAGCAGTAACAAGCTCACTAAAAAACCTGGGCTCAGCTGGCCCCGCTGATAGTACCCTGTAAGGGCTCCTAAACCAGGGATACAGGATGAGCAGCATTTGTACTCCATGTTAGGAGCGGCTGCACATGGCGTCTGTTTCTCATGTCAGAGGCGGCCATTTCTTTTGGAGCTAAGTCGGCCTGCCACTGAGTAGTGCTCCCAGTCTTAATGACAAAGGCAGACGCATTCTACTTCACCCAGTCATGATGCTTGTCAAAGCTTGATACCCTGATATGATTGAGTGGAGATAAGAAAGAAGAAGACTTTTACTGCAAGTACACCACATGTTTACATATGGCTTTATATGATGTATTAGCGCCCTATCTGTTATATAAGAAATTTCAATTATTTCAGAGACGAATCTTTTAAAAATAAATCAATTTTCTACTGCCCTTACTGTAATAATAAATTAATGGAAGGGCCTGGCTCATCAGTGGTGAACCCTCCCAGCAGTTTCGCCAGTTTAATCTACCATGATGCTGTAATATTGCAATAGGCTGTTTTACTTTTATATTGATTCTGAAGCTAAACACATCCTTGGAAAGTATATTTAAATTAACTATGGAAATAAGGTTTGAGGGGAGACAGTAGAAATATATATACAGTTAAACCTGTCTATAGTCCCCCCTCTAAATAGCACCTTCCTCTCTATAGCGTCCGATTTTAAACATTAAAATGTAAACAAAAGGTAATAAGACCAAATCCAAATAAATAAATAGTGTGTGACGTTTCGGTAACAACGCTGTTACTGAAACGTCACACACTATTTATTTATTTGGATTTGGTCTTATTACCTTGTGTTTATAATCTATAATCCAAATTGTGCCTTATTAAAATGTAAACATTTTACATTAAAAGTGATCTGTCTATAGCACCCTATTTTGGTGAGTCCCAAGAGGGGGCGACAGGTTTAACTGTATATATAATTATAAAATCTACTTCGAGCTTTTCCACAAATTGCAAATAAAGGATTTATTTTTAGAACAATATCAATATGATGCCTTAGCTCACCACCTGTAATAAGAAATTTGTTGTTTCTTATCCCCTTGTGTAAATATTACATGAATTCCAAGTTCATGATTTCATGGAATGGGGGTGCAGCTTTTGTTGATCATCACACCATGATCCAGACACACTTTAGTGAAAGTCTGACTTTGTGGCTGTTCCTAAAATGGAAGCCTTTGCTGCCGACTCTAACATGAGTACAGACACAGCTCCTCCATATTCCTTGAGAGGGACCCTTGCTGAGGTCTATCAACCGGGTCAGTTGAAGTCAGGATTTTTAAAGAGGCTTTTCTCCTCTTCTAACAATGATGCTGTTGGTCCGCGACTGCTTATTCATCAGTTATTCTGCTTGTTTCGCAGCTGGCTTTCATATCTGGAGGTCGTTCCCCTATCTGCCCCCTAGGGACGCACCCTATAGCAGTCAGCTATGCTGAGAGATAAAATTTTTAACTATTCTAACATCCCTAGTATGGTAGATTAAACTGGCGAAACAGCTGGAAGGGTTCACCACTGATGAGCCAGGCCCTCCCATTAACTTATCATTGCAGTAAGGGAAGTAGAAATTTTTTTTTAAAGACTTGTATTCGATAAAAATAGTTTAAATTTCTTTTGGCTTTACAGTAGAACCTCCCTTTAGCGGATACCTCGCTAGCTGACACCTCTCCACGAAGAACAGTTTTTATGTAAAATTACCATTTTTACAATATAGCAACTCTCTGGTAAGAGGACACCTCTCCCTAAAGGACACTTTGACTCTACAATTAGGTGTTGTCCTTTACAGGGAGGTAGTTCTACTGTATATATAGGAGGCTGGTTGAATGTGGATCGTATGACTGCATTCAAGAAGGTGTCCTCATTCAAATCAAAAGCAAGTTTAGAGGAAGGCTAAGAAATACAGTTGACATATTTCTTATTTCCATCTTCCAATAAGAAAACATTTTTATATTAGCAGAAGAATGAACATAGAAGATAGGCTTTCATATTGCCAAGAGTTTCATCTAGTTATTTGTATTCTGTAAGGGATAGGTCTTCAGGAAAATTTGAACGGGTAAAAATATCTTTCAGAACTATTAAAAGAATGTCTAATTTTATACTTAATTATTTTTCTGTAAAATATTTGCTTTTGATATATTTAAACCAAAAGACTTAACGAAAATTATAAGATGGTGTAATAAATGTCCAGGTTGCACAAAAAAATGTTTTCATGGGGCAAAAGGAAGAAAATTTTATGTAACTAGGGGTGAATGAAGGTTTGTAGTATACTGATGTTTGCAGCTTATTATCTATTTTCATTATTTTGATGTCTAAGAATGGTAATGTGGAATTATCCTCTTTTTCTATTGTAAAATGTAAACTTGTTTTAATTGTTGAGGGAGGTTAAGATGTTGGGAATCTGGTTGTCTATGCACATACAGAATATATCATCTATGTATCTTCTGTATATCATAATGTCTGTGGGATATAAAGAAGTGATCCAAGTGTCTATGTTTCTCATTACTATCTCTGCTAATGGTGTAGATAAAGGGCTACCCATGGGGGAGCCCCTGATTTGTTTATATTTTTCAGATCAAAAGTGAATATGTTGATCTTAAGGCATAATGAAATTAAACTTATTATTTTATCTATTGTATCAGAGTCTATTCTATTGTTGTCTAAAAATGTTTTTGTAGTTTCAAGAATTAAATTATGGGGGAGATTGGGATATAATGCTTATACATCAAACGATACTAAAACATGATCCTTCTGATAATTAAAATAGGCTATTTCATTGATGAATGATGGTAAATTTGCTATTGACATTGGGAAAAAATTGTTCTTAATTAATGGTTGTAGGAATATTGTAACATACCTGGCTACTGGTGCTAGTGGTGAGCTGTGGTAGGCAACTAGTAGAGCTCATCAATGAATGAGTCACTACAGTCAATAATGTGTTTTGGGGTTGCAGGCTGAGAATTGCACTTAGTACATAGTGGGAAAACCCTGCAACCATTCTGGAAAGTCATTTCTCTACTGGTGGTTTTATTCACAGAGAGATGACAACTGAAGTTTACACTTTACAAGATGTTGTAGACCCATGTTCTGTGTCCAGGGTATCAAAGGCCTCCTCCTAGATGGAGCCATTTCGATGAATTGGAAAGTCCCACCTCTATCCAAGCAGAAGCGATCCCCCATATCGCTGCTGGTGAGTGACGTAATGACAGGGTAGGATCAAGAAATCACTTGCTATCATACCAGACATCTACACACCATTTAGATCTTCTTACATTTCTTTTTGGTCTAATTATTTTAATTTCAATTAGTTAATTTTTAATTGATTTATTATGTACTATTTTAAAGGGAGAGGTGCCGTTTTTTAAATTTCATAACTTTGCTTTTTTAATTTTTTTTTGCTTTAATTTTACTTTAAATTTTGTTGTAATACCCGCGATTTCTTAAATTATATTTTCACACACTAGTAATTACCTGTAATTAATACATACCACTTGTTTAATTATTTTTACATTTATCGCTGAGGAATTTATGGATGTGTTTAAAGAGAAATTAGGACAATACAGAGGTCCACCAATCCATATAAAGATCAAAACTCTAGGGAAACCCACATTTCTAAGGGCTAGAACATTGCCATACGCAATTAGACCTAAGGTTGAAGAGGCTTTGAGGAAGATGGAGGAACAAGGAATATTGACTCCTGTTGAATTTACAAGGTTTGCTACCCCAATTGTCCCAGTACTGAAAAGGGATGGTTCAATAAGAATATGTGGAGATTATCGGAGTACTGTCTTTATCTTCCCCAGCCTCTTCAACCTTATGGGTCGCAGACTGATCACAAGAATGAACCGGTTGCACCCCAAAGAAAGTGAAGATAGCGAAAATGGAAAAGAACACTTCCAAAATAGGTTCAAGTCCCAAGAGAATGTGTATGCACGTAAATATAATGGAAAGGGAAAGTGGGAACCGGGGAAGATAAAGACAGTACTTGGACCCAGGAACTATGAGGTAATTATGGAGAACGGAGTGACAGCAAAAAGACACCAGGACCAATTGATCAGAAGAGTCAAGGAAGAAGTATCGGAGGATGTGGAGAAGAAGGAGGAGTGTAACACCAAAAGAAGGGGGGAACAAATGAATGACCCAAACGAATCACAGGAAAGGCTGGAGGAAACACCTGGGCCAAGTAGACCAATAAGAAACCGGAGACTCCCCGAATACTTATAAGATTGTGTAACAAATTGGGGGTGAGAAGATGTGGTATTTTGCATAACAATAGTTATGTTTAGATAAATTGTCGTGATATGCAAATAAGGTTTTGCATAGTGTTTGTTTGTTGTACTATGTTAATTATTTTTATGTATATATATCATTTGAAAAAGTAAAAATTAAAACAGGTAAATAGTTTCTTTTTATTTATATTGCAAGCTTTCGAGCAATTATACTGCTCTTCAACGGGCGGATATTCTTTGTACAAACTCTAAATAATTATTTAGAGTTTGTACAAAGAATATCCGCCCGTTGAAGAGCAGTATAATTGCTCGAAAGCTTGCAATATAAATAAAAAGAAACTATTTACCTGTTTTAATTTTTACTTTTTCAAATAATTCTGGGTAACTATTGCTCACATATATATCATTAATTTGTAAATAGTTCATTCAGTCATATTAGTGTTTATGAGGCAATAAAAGGTTTTATCTCTCACTTAATGGATCTCGGTGACCTGGAGTAGTTGTAAGAACATAGACACACAACAGTACTTATTACAATTTTTAAAATATAAGATAGAACTCATTTTTTCCTTTAATATTTTAAGATATTTTACATTTTTGATTGCATTTTTTATAATAATATTTTCATGCACAAATTTCTCCCACCTACTCTGTATTTTAATTGATTTCAACTGTAATTTCCAATAATTTCCTGATATTTCTTTTTATCAATTACCTTTGAATTATAAAAATTTTCCAAATCAGTATATACATCAAGGGGTGTATGAACAGTTTTACAATCTAACATATTATATTTTAATAAAAGTTTTTCAATATATTTTTGTTGTTTTAGAATTATTTTGTCATTATATTTTAATATTTCAATTCCTAAAACACTTAAAAGAATAGCATTTTTCTTTATTTTAAAACAAAGTGTTAACTTATTTAAAATATCATTTAAAATCTCAGAATCAGTATTACAAATTGTGACATTAACTTGTCTTCGTAGTTAATTAAAAAACTAACAACAACATTAAGCAGACTAAAACTTAATGTATTTATTGTATTACAAACTAAACAACATATATCTAAAAGAGATTCCTTTTGCTTATATATGCGCCAACTTGGCTACTGATTATTATTGACTTTAATATTACTTTTATATTTACATCTCCCCTTTTTTTATTTCAAAGGTTCAGCCGGGAGACTGGCTTGATGAGGCGTCCAGACTTTGTTCTTAAAGGGTTACGGTCAGTGGCCGGTAAAGTCTGTGATGGCTCCATGGGCTCCGTTGATGGGTGGGGTCCCTTGTCAGTCTTGTCCAGCAGAGTCGGCACCGGTGGGGGTGATGCGTGCTCACTTTCAAGTGGAGGAGGACCATTGTTCTCCATTTCCTTATGATAGTCCATGGATGAAGTTTGAGCCTCTGGCTCACCATGAAAAGGTCTCAAGAAGGCTTGATTACGACGCAATATCCAATCTTGAGATCTCACTGCATATGACCTAGGACTTAACTGCTTGACTACTGTAGCAGGAGTCCAAACTCTTTCACGCTCTTTCAAGAACACTGGTTGATTTTCAGAGAGTTGCTGATGTGATGTAGAATGCATATCACCATAAGATTTTTGTCTTGCGCGAGCGCGTTTCTAAGAATTTCACTAGTTTTCTCCAGTACAGATGGTTCCAAAAGATCTTCTTTAATTGGCAACACAGTTCTGGTTCGGCGACTGTAAAGTCGTTGCACAGGTGAACCTAATCCTTCTCTTGGGGTGTTTCGATAGTTCAACAGTGCCATTTGGATGTCTTCTTTTCCTCTTTCACATTTTCTAAGAAGACTTTTTGCTGTTTGAACTGCCCTTTCTGCCAACCCATTGGACCTAGGGTGTAGAGGGCTAGAGGTTTGGTGGGTAAATGACCATTCCTGTGAAAATTGCTTGAATTCTCTCAAACAATAGTTGGTACCATTGTCAGTTTCTAGAACCTTTGGGATCCCATGTTGGGCAAACCATTCCTTTAAATATACTATTGTTTCTTTAGAATTTAATGATTTAAGTTCTTTAAAATCAATATATCCAGAATAACTATCAGTTACCAGTAAATAATTGTGGTCATTATACATAAAAACATCCGATGCTACAATCTGCCACGGAAATTTGGGTATTTCCTTGTTAATGATTGTTTGTTTTTGATTACTCCTGGAATTGGAAATGCAAATCATACACTTTTCTCCTTGGTTGATTATATCTTTTGTTACTCCAGGCCAATAAATTGATTTCTTGGCTCTTTGAAGAGTGCCGTTGATTACAATATGTCCGATGTGCAGACTCTTTAAGACCTTGACTCTAAGAGATTTAGGGATTATTATGCGGAGTCCTTTGAATATTAAGCCTTCATGCAAAGAGATTTCTTCTCTGAAGGGCCAATATAATCTGCATTCAATTGGAACTCCACACTTGTGTTCTGGCCATCCATTTATTAGAAGTGACGTTAGTTGCGATAGTTCTGAATCAGTTTCTGTTGCTGTTACCAGTTCATTCTTTGTTAGGCTTTGTGGCATAGAAATACATAGAATAATTTCTAGATGCTCGTTTTCAAATTTTTCTTCTTCAACACAATCCCTGCTAATAAATCAGCTATAAACATATCTTTACCTCTAACATATTTTACCTTTAGATCATAGGGCTGTAGCTCTAATAATATTATCTGCAAACAGAGTGGCGATTTGCTCAAGCATTTCTTAAAAATGGTTAGCCTTTTTACATTTATGACATACTTTACCATATGCTGGGCATTTGTTTATTTCATGTTTAGCTCCACAGCGTGTACAATTATTTATAAGTTTCTTAAAGCTTGTGGTATCTCTAGGATTAAAGGCTTTCTGTGAGAAATCTCTACTAATTTTTCTTTCGATTGTGGAAATGGATGGCTCACTTTCGTTCCTATCTTTAATTTCTCTTAGTTGTGTGTTAGCATTTTCAGCAGCTACACATATTTGAATTGCTTTAGTTATATTCAGATCTGGATCAGAAAGTAATTTTTCTCGAACATCATTATTTTGTATACCAACAACTATTCTATCCTTAATTAGTTCATCCTCCATTTGATCAAATTTATATTTTTTTGCTTGTAATTTAACCTTAGTTAGGAATTCTTTAAAAGGCTCATTACACTGCTTTATATTATTAAACTGATACCTTTCTACAGTATAATTTAATTTAGGGGTAAAGTATTCATTAAACTTACCCTTGAGTTCTTGTAACTTATTTTCTTCACCTTCATTCAACTTGAACATTTTATAAATTTTCTGGGCCAATTGTCCAATCGAAGCCATAAAGATCGCTACTTGGACTTCTTGTGGTTTATTTTCTAATTGTACAGCTTTTTCGTACCATATAAATGCTTCTATCCACTCGTCCCATGCTTCTTTTGATGATTGCTCCAAAGGCTTAGGCGGCTTTAAGAATTGGTCAGCCATTTTGACACGAACACTAAATTATTTTAATTATTAATTTATGCGATTACCGCTGCCACCATGTGACATTAACTTGTCTTCGTAGTTAATTAAAAAACTAACAACAACATTAAGCAGACTAAAACTTAATGTATTTATTGTATTACAAACTAAACAACATATATCTAAAAGAGATTCCTTTTGCTTATATATGCGCCAACTTGGCTACTGATTATTATTGACTTTAATATTACTTTTATATTTACACAAATAATGATATCATCAACATAAAGTCCCAAAAGAAGAATTGAGTCATTATTTTGGTATGAAAATAAGCATTTATCTGAATTAAAAATTTTAAATCCTATCTGAAGAAGATATTTAGTAAAGGTTTCATAAAAGACTCTGCCTGCTTGTTTAAGTCCATAAATGGCCTGATTAAGTTTACAAACAAATTTCTTACCTTCTTGATATTCAAATCCTTTAGGCTGTGACATGTATATAGTCTCTTCCAACTTACCATACAAAAAGGCAGTTTCTATATCAAAATGATGAATATGCAAATTTTTCATTGCTGCAAAAGCAATTAAAGTCCTTAGAGAATCTGATTTTTATCACAAGTGAATAAGTTTCTGAATAGTCTACTCCTAATTTTTGTGAGCATCCTACTGCAACTAATCTTGCCTTATATATGGGATTTAAAGGATCATGGCTATTTTTAATGGAAAACACCCATTTTGATTTGATAGGCTTAATGGTTTTAGTCATAGGTAAAACATCCCACACCTTGTGATTATTTAAAGAATCTATTTCCCCTTTCATGGCTTGAAGCCATTTTTCTTTATCTGGAGAGTTTATAACCTCTTCATAATTAGTTGGTATAATTGGTAATGAATCAACCTTCATAACACTATCTACTGGATGGTAGGTAGGATCAGAAGTGGTGTCATCTTGTGATGTGTCTTCATCAGATAATGATGGTTCATAGTAAAATCCTTGTTCAGGGATAGGTCTCAAGTTGTAGACATTTTTATCTTCATCTGGCTCATTACTTGTGGATTCTGGAACATTTCCTTGGTGAATAGGAATTGGTTCTTCTTCTTTTTGGCCATTTTTATGACAAAAATTTGGGTCAATCAATACATGATCTGGAAATTCAGCTTTTACATCATTACTAAGTAGTTCAGCTCCCTTTTCTTTTTCAATAAAGCTTACATCCCTTGTTTCAGTAATTGCATAATTTTTAGGGTCACAGATTCTAAATGCTTTTCTTTTATTTGAGTATCCAACAAATATACCTGATTTTGTGATTTTTTCAAATTTGTATCTTTTGAATTTAGGAATCCAGTATTCAGCTCTGCATCCAAAAACTTTTAAATGTTTCATAGTAGGTTTCTTTCCTGTAAATAGTTCTTCAGGGGTGGTTTTATCATTCCGTTTATGTGGAGTTCTATTTTTTATATAAGAATAAGTGTTCATGGCTTCTGCCCAGAATTTTGGTGGCAATTGTGATTCTATCAATAGTGCTCTTTGTACCTTCAATTAAACTTCTATTTGCTCTCTCCACTATTCCATTTTGAGAGGGTGAATAAAAGGTTGTAAATTGATGTTCTATTCCCTTTTCTATCAAATAAGAGCTTAATTGTCTATTTGTAAATTCCCCTCCAATATCAGACCTTATTCTTTTGATTTTTGTGCCTTTTATGTTTTATATAAGTTCAATAAATTCCTTTAGTTTGGCAAAGGTTTCTAATTTGCTTTTAAGGAACTTGGGAATATTTTCCTTGAAAAGTCATCAACTATGTTCAGCACATATATTGCTCTGCCAATGGATTCATGCTGAAATGGACCTATTAAATCCATATGAATGAGATCAAGGGGTTTGGTTGATTGCTTTGAATCAATCTCTTTAAATGGCAATCTAGTAAACTTTGATTGAATGCATGTGATACATGGTTCTAAGTTATTAATTGGTGAACAACTGAACCCATATACCATGGAGTCTTTTAGCATCATATTCATATAATTTTCATTTATATGTGCAAGGCGTTTGTGCCAAATTTTCCAATTATTTTCTTGTGTTTTGAACACATTTTCTTCTAGTTTAATGTTTGCACATGCATCAATTGTATAAATGTTATCTTCCTTTTTTGCAGTTATAATGCTGGATCCATTGTTATCTATTATCCTTGCACGATTCTCATCAAATATAATGTTTTTCATCTTCAGTTATTTTACTTACTGATATTAAATTACTGTGGAGCTCAGGTACATATAGAACTTCTTTTAGTGTTAAAAGATGATTATCATCCTAATAAATTTCAACAGTGCCAATACCATTTGATTTGATGAATCATCAGGAAGAGTGATTTTTCTGCTATCATCTTGAAGATCATCCATTAGATTAATGTCTGTAGACATATGGCTTGTTGCTCCACTGTCTAGTATCCACTAGAACGATAGCCAGCTCAACACCTTTTTAAATTTAATCTGAATAAAGCTCATTAATAAAATATATGTTTTGTTTATTTATTTATTTCAAAACACACGCTATATTCCATGTGGATATATATGCATGTAAATGTTCAATTTATTTTATGTACATAGTTCAACATATATATTCAAATTATTTAGAGTTTTAGAGAGAGAGTAAAAGTTATTTACATTTACATTTTATAGCAATAAATTATACAAGAAATAAAGGTTATTTACACACATATCATCAAAAGTCCAATATATATTTAGAATTACAACCACTAAACCAGTGGCATAAATATAGATTATTAAAAAATAATAATAATAGCAGCAATAAAAAACTACTAATTAAAACTAGAAATATCAATTCTTAATGTAATTCAGGTCCATGGCATATTTGGGATAGGGTCTACAGAATTTGTTAAATTTTCTATATTCTTCTTTACTGGAAACCGTTTGGCTTAAACTAGAACTGTTCATTTGACATTGTGCTCTCAAATATGCAACAAGTGGGCCCCGGATTAAGATATGATCAGGGTTGTGATCTTGGTCACATAAGCAGATTGAAGAATCAATTCTGTATAAGTATGTGTTAAATCTCCATGCCCCATAAAAAATTGTATATTATAAAATTTTGGCTGGATAAATTTGGGTAATCTTGAGTTTTCAAAAAATTCTCTGAAATTATCTTTAGAATCTTCATTGTATTTTTCATTTTTTTTTCATTTATAAATTAGGATATTATCATTCTTTTTGCTGGATCATTTCTATTATAATCTATTTCAACTTTAAGTATGTTTGACATAATGAAATCCGTAATTTTAGGTATTCTTGCGAGAACATGTGTACAATTCGAAGATGTTGTATTATAAGCTTGTATACAGTGTTTAAGAATATTATACTGTAGTGAATCCAATTTGTTTTCATATCTCGTGTTTATATATGGGTACCAGATTGTTGAACCATAAGTTATTGTGCTTCTAAATAAGGTCTAATATAATGTTAATGATTGTCTACTATCCAATCCCCACGATTTGTTTGTTGAACCAAGAAGATATCCACTAGCTCTAGTTGTTTTTGCAATAACGATGTGTGTGTGTGTGTGTGAGGCATAAAATCTAATTTGTTCTTGTTTCGATGATTCTTGAAAGGCAATCCTAGTATTTTTAGGTTTTCAACTGGTTTGACAAAATTATCATGCAAGTTAATTACATCGTTTTTACAATTGAATAAATGTAAAATCTTTGTTTTCTGTCTTAATATTTTAAGTTTGTTGTTTTCTCACCACATATTTATTTTTCCTATTGAATTTTAAATTGTAATCTTAAGATTTGTTATATCTGTATTCCAATATATTACCCTTAGATCATCTGCATATCCAAAAATATCTTTAACAGGTTCTTGAAAGTTGGTTAATAGATCATTCATTATGATGTTCCAAATTGTCGGAGATAAGGGCCCTCCTTTCGAATCCTTTACTTAGTTTTTTGGTGAATTCATTCGAAGAGTACCTAAATCTTATCTTCCAGTTAGTGAAGTAGGAATTCATATAATTTATTATTGATGCTGGTATATTATCATTATCGAGTCTTTTTATCAGCATTGGCCCCCAAGTATTGTCAAAAGCTCCACTAATATCTATTACAATTATAACGGTTTATTTATTGTATTATTATATTAATTCATATTATATTTTAACCTCTATTTAATGTAAGTTCACGTGAAGAAAAATTGATAACATATGATTGACATTAACAGATGATGGATGCCTCAACTCAAGAGAGAGAGATAGAGAAAGATATTTATAACTGTAAGATCTCTTCTTACGTCCCATTTGAGGACATCTCTATCTTAATCCTGTCTAGCTCAGCATTAATTTTTAACACATACATACAGAATATATAGTGTACACCGGGGTTTACATGTGATTTGTTGTTAAATATAGATAATAATAATAATACCAATACACACACATTTTTTAAACATTGAATATTAAAATTTATTGATCTTCATGGAATTTACAAAAATTTTTTTTTTGTATTTATCATTGCGTAACATGAGTAGGCAAAAAAAAAGAAGGTTTAATATCTTTTGTAAATAAAAAAAGATTCTATAAAAGAAAATTGACTGAGAGCCTACAATTTGGTATTTCAACCAAGTCATGTTCTACCGCGTTAGGGTAAAGGTTCGAGCTGCAGTGAGAACTATAAATTAATAATTTATATTTTAATAAGTCCAAAAATTACATACAATTATAAGAGGCAGATGGAGTACAGTTTTTACTCCACCAGCGCCTAGAGTATTATATAATGGAAGGAACCGCCGTAGGTTGTAGCAACGGGCGGTAAACAAGCCAGCGAGATCAGGCGGTGTTCGAAAAGTGCGCGCGCAGCCCCCGGTGCGCGCGCAGGCCGGCTGGCCAGCCAGCGTCCCAGGATGCCAGCGTCGCCCGCTGGCTGCCTCTTATCTCATGCCCCCCCTGGAGATTGGGACTTGGGACCGATCCAACGTAGTTGCTATAACGCGGGTTCGGTTCTCGGGTTCGAGGGGATAAGGTCTGCTGATGTTGAGCTGAGTTGGGTGGGGTGGTGTACGGTGGAGGCACGAACGGTCGTAAGAATCTGCGATTACGGCGAAGAAGGCGTCCGGCGTCGGTCCGGATGAGGTAGCTGCGACCGCGTGGAAGTTGTTCGAGAACCTCAGCAAGGAGGGTCCAATGTTTTGTGCGGTGATCCTGGACAAGGACTATTGCTCCCACTTCCAAATGTGAGAGTGGCTTGGCGTTGCGATTGTATCGCTTCCGGAAGGAATGTTCTCTTACATTTTGCTGCAAGAGGTACTGGGCCATCTGGATCTGCTGGGGCGTGCCAGAGATGGTGATGACCCGTTCGTTGCTACCAGGTTGAGACTCATCTATGGTGATCCCCGCACCAGACTCGCGCCGGATCTTCCTGATGCGTTGACCACCTTTCCCAATGATGGCACCGGCGAGATCATTTGGTATAGTGACTTGTGATGAGCCTTTTTTCGGGACGACTACCATAGGATGGCACCAATCGATGGCTTCGCCGACGGGTCCGTTGGTTATCGCATTGACGATCATTGAATGGGGCCAGTTATCCGGCAGAAGTCCTAAGGCTTTGCATCCGCTCTTGCTCAAGAGAGGGGCGTTCAGGTGCTTGCAGACTCCAACGGTAGTACTGTATGTTTTCCCGTTGAGATGCAGTGCCGCGACGAACGATCCACAAGGACTTAAGCTGATGCCGTTGGCTCCTACGCAAGGGACGTTCTTCGGGTTGAGTGCTGATTGGGTCTGCTCATCCAGTAACAGGAATTCTGATTCTGGGATTAGATCCAGATCTGACCCCGGGTCCGCCAGCCAACGGATTTGGTGTAACTTATGGTTGATATCGGTCGGAATGGTTATGAGTTCGTTGCGTACTCCAGCTGCAACAACTGTGTTTGAGGGTCCTGGTTGGGACTGATTGTTTCTGGTTGCGGGTGGCGGGATATTAGGTTTGGTTGTGGGTTTCCGTTTCAGTTGTCGGCAAACCCTTCCGTAATGCCCGGTGATGCCGCATTTGTTACACTCTATGTCTTTTGCTGGGCACTGGTCACGGCGGTGTCTTGGGTTAGCCCCACATCCGGAGCAGGGGTCGTTAGGATCATAGGGTTTCTGAAAGAAACGGTTGGCCTTAGGTGAGGTTTCAGACGAGCTGGCTTGTTGATGCTTGTAGGTTGATGGTGCACGTCTGGTTGCAATGAAGGCTTCGGGGGAGGTGGTTGGGGAGGGTGAAAGAGTCGCGCTCACGGCGGTAGCACTCTCATGTGCGATGCAAATTGAGAGGACTCGGTCCAGGGAGAGGTCGGAATTGTACTGCTCCGCCAGTACTTTTCGTTGGAGGTCTTTATCAAACAGGCCACATATTAACCTGTCACGGATACGGAGTTGCTGTTGATAACCAGCAAGGGCAAACGTTTTCCCACAAGCTCTTTTTGTGCATATTGTAATACACGGGTCGCCGCATGTGCTGCACTTAAAATCCAGCTCATGTGCACACGAGTCATCAAGAGCTTTAAGGGCTGCGAAGTGGCGATCCACCGATTCTCCGGTTTGTTGGTCCCTACGATGAAAATCTTGCCGATCAAGGAGGGGGTTTCGCTTCTTGCGTAGGTAGGCCTCGAGAGCATTCACGGCTTCATCGAGGGTGGTGGTGGTAGAAATATGAAGGCGGCCTGATTGCCAAAGGATGGTCCATTCGGAATGGAGGGCGGCACGCAAAGTCACTTGCTGTGTGGATAGCGGGAAGGTGGCTACTTGTTGGGCGTCCACGTAGTCGTTCCAACGTTGTTTCCAATCGCGGAAACAAGACATCGTTAACTCCTCCGGGGAAGCCAGTTTAGGAAGCTGGATGATTTTTGTGGCGTGGTGAGGAGGAGCTCCTAATGGGACTGTCGGTGTCGGATTCCGAGTAGCCATCTGCTGCAACAGTGCGGCTATGGACCTGAGGATGTCGGTGCTGGTCGGCGAGGCAGGGTTCTCTGGAGGGGTTTGGGATGGTCGGCGATTCCTTCTTGAGGGCATCTTGATTACTAATTGTCACTGAGCTGTCACTTAAAAAAACGGCTATAATTAACCGAATGTCGACTGCGCCATGTTCTACCGCGTTAGGGTAAAGGTTCGAGCTGCAGTGAGAACTATAAATTAATAATTTATATTTTAATAAGTCCAAAAATTACATACAATTATAAGAGGCAGATGGAGTACAGTTTTTACTCCACCAGCGCCTAGAGTATTATATAATGGAAGGAACCGCCGTAGGTTGTAGCAACGGGCGGTAAACAAGCCAGCGAGATCAGGCGGTGTTCGAAAAGTGCGCGCGCAGCCCCCGGTGCGCGCGCAGGCCGGCTGGCCAGCCAGCGTCCCAGGATGCCAGCGTCGCCCGCTGGCTGCCTCTTATCTCAAGTCACAGCCTCTATATTAATTGATCAATCAAGATGACTAATGTAAAAAAAAAAAACATAAAGGATTTATATCCCTGTTCACTATACATCTTAATAGTCGAATCTACCAAAAATTATCATCTATCATGGCTATTACCATTTTTTTTCTACATGGACCTCTTTAGGTCTATACATAAAGAAAAAATATGATGTGGTTGGACTTACCAAATACATGCCATTCTCCAACTCGTCTTAGCAACTCCTAAGGCCCAGGACATCTCATTTTTTGGACACCTTCCCCCGACAAAACTTGATCAGAACTGTCGTTATTTTCAAAATAACGCTGCGAGGTAAGTCCTCAATTTTTTTTACTACAGAGTAATAAAAATTAATATTCTTAGAATATAATTAAAAATAAAATATTATTAATATTTTTAAAAGAGAAAATTTCGAAATAATAAATATAGGTGTTTAATCCTTTTTAAATAATTTCTCCTTTAAGAAATTCGAAATTAAACTTCTTCCTTTTTTTTTTTAAAAGAAAAGTTTGAGGTAAAAAAAATTGATAAAAATAAGGATAATAAAATATAAAATTTTATCTTTAACTTTAAAGTCATTTATACTTTAAGAAATTCGAAATTAGACTCCTTCTTATTAGAGAGTTTGAGATAATCATAAAATTGGTCAAATAGGGATAATAAAACATAAATTTATTTATTTTAAATTTAAAGTAATTTCTTCTTTAAGAAATTCGAAATTAAACTTCTTCTCTTTAAAAGAGAGCTTGAGATAATAATAAAATTGATCTGGGTATGTATTTAATTGATTTTATTCATTTTAGAATAAAGAATGGACTTGAAATTTCCCTAAAGGCAATATGATGTTGGACGTTTCGTTGCATATAGAAGGGTGATTGGCGAATCTATTTACATATTTACAAGGTTGGCATATCCTCCTCTGGACCTCCCTGCGATGGGCTTCAGGATCCTTGGGCAGGACTCGTGTCATCTCCATCTTTCTGGACTTTAAAGGCATAGGTGCCATCTCTCGCTGGGCATCTTCTCCGGATTCTGGTGTAGATCCTTCGCTGGACCTCTCTGCAATGGGCTCCAGGATCCTTGGGCAGGACTCGTGTCATCTCCACCTTTCTGGACTTTAAAGGCATAGGTGCCATCTCTCGCTGGGCATCTTCTCCGGCTTCTGGTGTAGATCCTTCGCTGGACCTCTCTGCAATGGGCTCCAGGATCCTTGGGCAGGACTCGTGTCATCTCCACCTTTCTGGACTTTAAAGGCATAGGTGCCATCTCTCGCTGGGCATCTTCTCCGGCTTCTGGTGTCTTCATTCTCCAATCCGCCTCGTTGTTGTTCTTTTGTGGAGGGTCGACCGGTATCTCGGTCACGGTACAACCAGCGTTATCTCCGATCGGGTGTCCTCCCCTGCCTCGATCCTTTAGGGCATCGTCGGCCACCGTGGTGGGGTCTCCATCTGGACACCAAACACTTTCGGCGAGACACTGTGTATATATATGATGTAAATGTTTACATCATTGTTGGGTCTTATTTTGTGGAAAATCTGACTCAACATAACTCGGGTTCCAGGAGCGCAGAGCGCCAACTACCCGGGGAGTCCAGCTCATTAATATGGACTAGTGTTGAGCTCTTTTACTCGCGTCCTGTTTTGATTGCTGAGTTGAACCAGTTGACCAGGCATTTTCATGCTAAGTTTGAGTTTGGGAGAAATAACGATTATTTCTAACTTAGGGATGAAGTATGAAAGGATGAATTGCGTAAGTTTGAGTGTGGTAGCTGGCCATAGATGTAGGAATGAGGTGGGTAAGCCCAAATAGGTTAGCTGTTTGCATTCTATGTCTCAGGAATTCTGGGCAGATGAAGAGAAAGTGATCATTTGATTTAGGAATGAGGTGGGTAAGCCCAAATAGGTTAGCTGTTTGCATTCTATGTCTCAGGAATGCTAGGCAGATGAAGAGAAGATGATCATTTATCTGTGGCTCTTCTGATCAGTGGATGCAGGTAGGGTCTGTTTCGGGATGCTCATGTATAATGTCTGCCAGTACATGACCTTGGCCTGTGAGGATGGCGTTGGTGGGCTCTCCATGGCGGATATTTGATAGAAATATGATGAGATGGCTTAGAGTGGCAGCCATTCTCCAGACGGATCTGGTCGAATGGTCTTAGGAATATAATACAGTCGTTGATGATAGAGCAGGTTTACGTGTTAGGTTTCGAGCATGAGTTCGAGGCAGAGTGGATTATGTGTGTGGTAGTCTAGAAGTAGGGGCAATTTACGCTGCACTGTCTACTAGTTCATTGCCATTGAATCCAATGTGTCCGCGTACCTAACACAGGCTTTTGAGAGGAACTCTCCTAATCGCTTTTGTTATTTTCGCAACTAGCAATGTGCGTATTGGTGCTCCGTGGAGCAGATAGCTGCTAAAGTGTATCTATAGTCCCACTTTGAACTCAAAGTCCAATCTTCTGTCTTCAGGTCCATTTTTGGTGTTTTCCCAGCAAAACGGCTTTATATTCTCGGTTTAATATCCACGACTGATTGTATGAGGCGTTCCCCCCATATGGACCGAAATAGACCATTCCAATGATCGCAAACTGCGGCCTACATTGCGGCTCAAGTCTGAACTTTGGTAGTCATGCTGAGTCGATGCGGAGTTGCTTTCATTTTTTTTTACACACTGCAGTTGTTCGAAGCACTCTTGACCATAAAATTGAAGTGAATTGATTTTACAAATAAAATATCAAGCGAATAGACAGAGTTGAGACATATTTATAATGATAAAATGTCTTGAGAAAAACAGCAGTGCATAGTTAATACTGTAGAGCCCTCCTTCCTTAAGAGACTGCCTAAAATTTTGACGGTTAAATTGACTTCTCCTAGAGGTGATCTCATCAATTTCTTTAATGCTAGGTAGAATCTTTGATGAGAGACACCTCAAAGAGAGATAATATAAGTTATATTTTTAGAAGGTCTTTCTTGGTAACCTCTATTCAAAAAAATATATATTAACATCTGATTATTATAAATTTTAAAAATATTTCTGTAGTAATTGGTAAAATCCTAAGCATTTCTCGTAACCAGGTACATTTTTCTACGTCACCTATTTTGGCCATGGATATGATTCTAAGCTATTTTTTTTAGAAATAATTTTAGTTGTAATTTAATTCCCAAAAAGTAAATATAAAAGGAAATAAATTTTATTAAAAAACCTCTAACTTATCTTTATATTTATATCTTTTATATATACAGCCACTTTTAACATGACTATTTAGAACTGTGAAAGTTTTTGAAATACCTAGTGTTGAAGATATAATTGAACCATGTGTGTTTGGTTATAATGTCATAAAAGGTAAGCTACACGAACGAAAATCAAATTAGTAAGAAGAATCCAATGAATTTACCAATAAAATAATATACAGGCGTAAAGGATTGGGAAACATCTATAATATTTAAAATGACATGTCTTGAGCATAACAGTAAAGGAAAGTAGATACAGTTGAGTCTCACTCGAGAGACTGTCTAAAAACG
Source organism: Cordylochernes scorpioides (assembly GCA_030710605.1). Classification (NCBI taxonomy): domain Eukaryota; kingdom Metazoa; phylum Arthropoda; class Arachnida; order Pseudoscorpiones; family Chernetidae; genus Cordylochernes; species Cordylochernes scorpioides. The sequence goes on along the minus strand of CP092876.1, from coordinate 7,473,022 downwards.
TGACTATACCAGTAACTGGGAAACAGAGTTGGTCTAAAACCAAATAGTCTTTCATTTCAGTTAGAATAAGAAAATAGACCATCTCCGATGAGACCAGTCTGGCCATAAATTTAGGTGGACTATCATTTAAGACTCTATACTATGTATATACAGTTAAATCTATCTATAGCGCCCCCTCTAAAAAGCACCTACCTCTCTATAAGCGCCAGATTTTAAATACGTAGTACAATGCGATTTACATTAAAAGTGAACTGTCAATAGCACCCCCTCTCTATAGCACCCTATTTTGGTGACTCCCGAAAAGTGGTGCTATAGACAGGGGTAACTGTATATATCAATATCTCTCTATATTAAATATATAAATAGAAAATAATAAAGTCCTAGATGAGCAATGTTCACATATTAAATGGTGATATATCTAAATTAAATGATTTTTAGTTGTTTATTTTACAAAATTTCGGCGACTGACTGTTACTCTCCTCATGGGAACGGGTTTTTGAATTCTAGCGTCTATTTATATGTATCCATGGATATAGAATCCATTAAAATAGGTTCTGATATCCGTCTGACATATATTTTATCTTTCTTAGTACACGTAGACTATTGTAATCATGTCCGGTAGTAGCTTGTGACTGATTTTACTCTAAAACATGTTTACACATATAGAAAGCTGTTCGACTTTCGTACTTATAAATGGGTCAGTGCCCCCGGTTTATTATTGCACTCCGATTCGCCGCCAGGTGGCTACGAGAGACGGCCGCGCTTAACATCGCTCCCAGCTAAGTACTTTTTATTTCTCTAAACTAGTAATTATTTTAATTTTTTTTCATATAATATACATTGTTAGACTGTCACTCTTTCATAAAGCATTCAGAAAAAGATGAAAATTCTGTCTGGCGCCAACATTACTTTTGTCTTGTATTTGCTAATTTGCATACAAACGCCAAACTTTCTGTTACAAAAATATGCTAATTTTAGGATGAAAATCTATAGGAAATTATTGCACAATATTTACTGCTCCCCTCTACCTTCGTCAAAACTTTCCCAAATGTTTCTTGCTAGGGTTTTAGCTATTTTGCTTATAATTGGAGGTATTGAACTCAATCCTGGACCTAAGAGGCAAACAACTCTGACACCCGCGATTTCACCGGCAACACATGAATCGGCAGACAGTGATTTAAAGGTGCTGATATTGAATTTGTCAATTGAAATGAAAGGTATGCGAGAAAGACTAGATTCGGGATTGGTGCAAATCGAAAGACGTTTGGAAGAATGGGATAAGAGAGCTCAAGAGATGGAGTCGAAAATAACTCAAAGTATGGAGGCACAATGCAACACCGATAAAAGGGTTGACGGCAACACTCTGCAACTGCGCGAACTGGAGGCTAGAATGGAATACACAGAGGCGAGACTTCGCGAACAGAATCTTATTTTCTATGGCATTGTAAGAGAGGAAAATGAAAACCCATTCGACTGTAACCGCAAGGTCAAAAGCATAATCACTGATAAAATGGGATTCACCGATGAAGTCAAAATAACAAAATGCCATAGGCTATCCCGAGCTGAGAATTCACCAGTACTGGCGGTAATACCGGATCATGAAGAAAGAGCAAGAGTGCTTTCTAATGCAATTAAACTCAAAGGGTCAAAAATATTTATCAGTAAAGACTATAGCCTCAAAGTAAGAGACCAAAGAAGAATTCTAATTGCGAAGAGAAAGGAACTGTTTGGGAGGGGTATAAAAGCTAAATTAAGGGACAACAAACTCATCATAGATGATACGACTTATAGTGTGGTGAACGGTGAGATCGTGAATTCTAGGGGAAATACCATATAGCAACAAGAAACGGTGATCACGGTTCCGAAAAGAAATGTTAAGCCACATTTTGATAAGATTGAAAAAATATGTAAAAATAAAGATTCAAGTGCTGGAGTTGTACCATCTGTAAATACTTTAAATAATGAAATATGCAAATTCGCTCCTAAAAATATTTCAAAGCAAAATCATGCTAGGGAAGCGAATACTAGTCACAAGATTGTAAATGGAAGAATTAAATATGGCGATAATAAAATACATATAAATAAAGATTCACAAAAAAGTTTTAAAACTATAAGCATTAAAAATCCAAAAGTTACGGTAGACACAATAATATGCTGGAATATAAATGGACTTTTTAGGTTGCTCTCTGTTTTTCCACTTCTCGAGTACATTAAAAATTATGAGATTTTCGCTATACTTGAAACATGGTGTTCAAACCTCACAAATATAACATTAAAGGATTTCCAAATTTTTGAACAGCCGGCAACTAAGACCACAGGAAGGGGAAGGGGATCAGGAGGAATAATTGTGGGCGTCAAAAAAGGGGGGCATTACAGACTGCACAGTACAGAAAAGGATAACATCTGGATATCGATTTTTTTATCACAAAACATAGGAACCGACAAACCCACCACCTGCTTGATATTTGTATATCTCCCTCCAAACGAACTGTACCAGAACAACTTAGTTAGATTAACTAAATATATGGAAAAACAGATAACTGACGGGAAAGAACTAATTCTGATTGGGGATTTAAATATTAGAACTGGAGGGCTCGGGGGACTGTATAATCCAACAAATCTTCGGCTCTCTTTGGTTTCCGAAAGAAAAGCAAGAGATCTGGTGATTTCACCACTGGCTGAAGGACTCCTTGAGTTTCTCGAGGACAATTCGCTGACAATAATCAACGGACGATCAACAGGAGACAGAGAGGGTGACTTTACATATGTTTCGGAGAGAGGCTCATCAACTATTGATTACTGCATAGTTTCCCAAGGAATACTGGAAAAAATATCAGACTTCAGGATAGAAACCCAGATGTACTCAGATCACCTTCCTCTTATCCTGAAGTTAACAGTCCAAAACACCTATGAAAACAAATCTAAGGGAGAAGAATATGGTGTTACGAGATACAGATGGACAGCTGGGGGAATTAAGACATTTAAACAGGAATTAAAGGAATTGCAAGTAGTAAAAATATCAAATCTCGATAGCTCCGTAAATACTTTCACTCAAAGAATTACCGAGGCAATGTCAACATCAGGAATAATGTACTCAACTAAGAGTGCCACCGGAAAATCTAAGCCATGGTTTGACAAAAACTGTTACGATATGAAAAGCTAACAAAAGAAAGTCTGAAGGAATTCCGTAGAACCAACAGGAAGGAAGACCTTGAAAGCTATGCTCTCCATAGAAAGAAATATCTCGGTTTATTAGATGATAAAAGAAGGAAATATATTCAGGAAAAACAAGAAATATTGAGAAATATTAAAGATTCAAAGTCCTTTTGGAAGACCATTGCGCTATTTAAAGGAGCAACAAAAATTCAAGGAGAAATTACTGTACAGGAATGGCACGAATTTTATTGCGAATTAATGAGTATTGAGGAAAAAGAGAAGATCTGTAATATAGAAGTGAGGATCTCGCCGAGCGACCCAATACTTGATCCAGAGATAACTTCTGAAGAGATAGGCAGGGCAATCAGAGATTTGAAAAATAACAAGGCAAGTGGACCTGATGACATCCCCAATGAAATAATAAAAGTACTCCCAGACTCATACATGGGTTTATTAGAACAATTTTACAATAGAGCTCTGATAATGGGACACTATCCTACAATATGGACTAAATCGATCATACATCCAATCTTTAAAAGCGGTGACAAAGACAACCCTTCAAATTACCGTGGTATAGCACTGATAAGTAATTTTTCGAAACTTTTTACAACAATACTAAGATCAAGACTGAATGAATGGGTAGAAAGAAGAAACGTCATTCCAGAAAATCAGGCGGGTTTCCGAAGGGGCCGATCGTGTGTGGACCTGATATTCACATTGACCTCTCTAATACAACTTTCACTGAGGAAAAAGAGAGGAAAATTATATGTATTTTTTGTTGATTTGAGAAAAGCATTTGACACAGTTCCTCACTCATTACTCTGGAAGAAATTAACCAATCTGGGCGTAAGCTATCAATTTATACATGCAATTAGAAATTACTACGAACAGGCGACTGTGGCAGTCAGATGGAGGGGTTCAATTACAGAAAATATTAAGATACATTCGGGCGTTTTACAAGGAGAGCCACTATCGCCATTACTTTTTATATTATTCATGACGGACCTGATTAAAATGTATGACAACTCAGATCTGACGAGTGTATACCTTCCGGAATTTGGTGATGTTCACCTGCTGATGTATGCAGATGATATTGCTATTATAGGGGAGTCGAGGGTAAACCTCCAAAAAAAGATTAATTTATTGAAGGAATATCTTGGTGTGAACGAAATGACACTGAACGAGTCCAAATCGAAGGTTATGGTATTTCGCAATGGTGGTAAACCCTCAAGAGAAGATAGATGGTACTGGAATGGTAAACCTCTGATGGTAACAAGAAGATATATCTACTTGGGATACCCTCTGGTCAGTACAACTAAAACCACTCAAGCCGCAAACTTTTTCAAAGGAAAAGCACTTGCGGCAATAAATGCTACAACCCCATTATTGGCGAAATCAAAAATTAATTCACTAAACTCTGCAATGAAACTGTTTGACTCAATTGTGATGGCGGTTTTGATGTATGCTGCTCCAATTTGGGCAACAGAGTATAAAGATTTATTAGACCATATTCAAGATACATTTATTCGTAGGTTTTTGAATTTGCCTAGATATACACCAGGATACATAATAAGACCAGAAACAGGCCGCGTCTCTTTAATAATAACAGCTCTGAAATTGACCTTGAAATATTGGCTGAGGGTGCTGAGTATGGATACAAATAGACTGCCTCGAATTTGCTTAACTAGAATGAGGCAATTATCCTGTGCTACAGGTGCGCCCATCGGTTTTATAAAACAATTAAGCAATTTACTTAATAATAACGGATCCTCGTGGCTTACTTATTGTAATGATCCTGACTCACTAAGGAATGCTATCCCTGGAATATTAAGAACTGCGATAGAGCAAACAATACAAAACGACCTAACAAGAATAACCCAATCAAAGTTATATTCCCACTATAGAGACATATATACAACCTTTACCACCGAAGAATACTTCTTAACTGAACTCCCTTTTCCTATCATCAGATTAATTGCACAATTTAGAACCCTTTCAATTTTTTTCAGAGAACACCATTTGATTTTATTGAGGCGTGAAGACCTGAAATGCACTTTCTGTGGATCAGGAATAACAACGGAGATGCTGCATTACTTATTTGACTGTGCTGCTCTGTCTGAGGAAAGACGAAAATTAAATGATAAAACGGGGCAACTTTGTCCTTCATTCCCGGCACTGATTAATGAAATATCAAAGAATAGGTATATAGCGATGGCGATATTTGGATTCCACAAGACTATATCCCGGAAAAAGGCCTCACAGTGTTCTCCCTATCCCTTGTGAACTGGCGAATCCTGTATGGGGCGAGTGGCCCCAATAAAGGCTTTTTTTTTTTTTTTTTTTGTATTATTGCACTCAATGGTGGTGTTGGACTTTTTCAAGAATCGGGGCGCATTGGAAAAATATTATTAATGTTTTTTAATTTACCGATCTTTGCAAACATTTTATGCGCTTTAAAATTTCGTTAACAATTTTTCAGTACATCATTTTTTTTATATATAATACTAGCGGACGTACCCGGCTTCGCCCGGGTTTTACCCAAGTAAAGGTATGTCTAACGAACATTTGTTAAAACAATTCTCTAAATTATCAAAATTTGAAACTCGTAAATTTGAATCTCTCGGTAAAGTGAACATTTTTCCCCGGTCCCTTGAAAAATACTCGATAAGTTGAATAAAATCAATATTAAATGGTTTCCTCGGTAATTGGAAGTTAAAGGAATAGTATCTTGCCTTTGCATTGTATCTCAAATAAATTGCCGTTTCATCCTGAATTTTGTCTTTCCTAATTTTCTACATTACAAAATCATCGTTTTATCTAGTGAACATTTTTTCCCGGTCCTTTGAAAAATACTCGATAACTAACTTTGACTTGTGCTAAATTAATAGGTAGAAAATCTTACTTTTGATAAATAATCTTTAAGATAATAAACTTTGTGATAATAAAACTTATAGATAAAAAAACTTGTTATCATCGTCGCAATGGGGGCGCTGCTTGCGAGTTAAATCTACAAATCTGCAAATAACTCTAAGGATATTTAAGATATTCAGGAAATTATTTTTCAGAAACCTTCCCAGCACTATACTAAATAACTTCCCAAAGTTTCATGGCGATTCAATTAGTGGTTTGGTCAGGCATAAAGGACACACACACACACACATACATTCATTTTTATATATATATATACTAGCGAATGTGCCCGGCTTCGCCCGGGTTTTACCCGAGTGAATGTTTGTCTAACGAACATTTGTTAAAACAATTCTCTTTAAACTTATAAAACGTACTCGGCTTCGCCCGGGGTTTTACCCGAGTAAAGGTTTGTCAAGCGAACATTTGTTAAAACAATTCTCTAAAAACTTATTAAAAAATAAAAAATATATATTTTGATAATTTGAAACTCGTAAATTTGAATCTCTCGATAAAGTGAACATTTTTTCCCGGTCCCTGTGTGCCTTGTCATCCTGAATTTTGTCTTTCCTAATTTTCTACATTAGAAAATCATAGTTTTATCTAGTGAACATTTTTTCCCGGTCCCTTGAGAAATACTCGATAAGTTGAATAAAATCAATATTAATTGGTTCCCTCGGTAATTGGAAGTTAAAGGAATAGTATCTTCGCCTTGGAATTGTATCATTATTCTTGTCGCAAATAAATTGCCGTGTCATCCTGAGATAATCTTACTTTGATAAATAATATTTAAGATAACAAACTTAGTGATAAGAAAACTTGTTATCATCGTCACAATGGGGGCGCTGCTTGCGAGTTAAATCTACAAATCTGCAAATAACTCTAAGGATATTCAAGATATTCATGAAATTATTTTTCAAAAACCTTCCCGGTGATATACCTAATAATATCCCAAAATTTGACGGCGATTGGATGTATGGTTTTTGAATCTATAGAGTACAGACAGACAGACATTCAATTTTATATATATGACATAATAAAAATATAATTTTTATTATTCATTAATATAATTATATTTTAAATAATCATAGAATTAACACAGAGTTAATTTTTTTAAAATCCTTAACAAAAGGAGTACAACCCAAGATGTTTTTTGTAAATACTTAGATGATATTATTATTTTTGTATGTATGCAAACTGTTTTGTTTTTAAAATATAATCATTAAAATAAATACAATTTTGGATATAAAAGTTATCATTTCACTTCAATCCACGACTGCATGAATGAATTGGTAACGTACCTAAAATACATCTTTTTTTACGACACCTTTATTAATAGTCGACAGGATGTATTTTAACCCTGTGCGAGAAGAATTCCAATAGATTTCAAAGCCATATATTGCAACTGGGATATTTGGGAAAAGATATAGATGGAAGAATGGCAATTATGGAAGTCGAAACTTTAATTAAGAAATTAAAAAGGATTAAAAAAAGTATAAAAGGCATTGAAGAAAATATCGAATCCATTGTGTCTATGGTAGATGTAAATGCAACGAAATGCAAACTAGAGTATGCAAATAATGATTTGATGAAAATGAGTGATATTTTCTTGCAGCAACTTGAAGATGATGAATTGAATGACGAAGTGGAAAATTGCATAGATAAGTGTATAAGATTAAAGTGTGAATTGGATTTAAGGCATAATGGGCAAGAAACATCTGAGAAAAAAGTAAATTTACATGTTAAAATGCCTAAACTTGAATTGCCAACTTTCGATGGTAGATTAGAATCATGGCTTTCATTTAAGGATCTATTTTTTTCTGCGGTTGGTTCTAACTCACAAATACCTAATATTGAAAAGTTACAATATTTAAAAGGCCAACTGAGAGGCGAAGCCCTAAGACTGGTCAACGCATTTCCAATTACAGCCGATAATTATGTTGAGGTTTGGCAAACCTTATTAACAAGATATGATAATCCAAAGGATCTGATTTTCACCCAAATAGATAATGCATTAAGATTACCAAAGTTAGCCGATGACAACCATAAGTCAATGTTTAAACTTCTAGATAGTTGCAACGAGATAGTAAGAACAGTGAAGGTATTAGGTTACCAAATCGATAGTTTATCTGATGTGTTTCTCGTCAAGATCATACAAGATAAGCTTGATAAAACCACAAGAAAACAGTGGGAATTGCAGAACAACCCAAGGGTTGTGCCTTCAAGTAAGGATTTAATGGAATTTCTAGAAATTCACGCAAAAAGCTTGCAGAATTTGCCAAATAAAGATGCAAATGTGGAGGAGTCATCTATTAAAAGGGAAACAGCCCCAAGAATGGAAGTACAACAAAAGCAATGGGGACATCCAGGAAGAAGCCCTATGGACTATAGTTCTAAAATACGCCCCTGCCGAATTTGCCTAAACAGGGGACATGCCGGACGCTTCCATCCTGAGAATAGGTGCTGGTTTCGGGAGAAGGCCGTACAAGCCTCCCCAGCTGCAAGCTTCATGTCCGTGCCGTCTCGATCCATGGATACCTTGACGCAGACAGCAGCCCCTTCGAGCGAATGCCGACCAGCTCCCCTTCAACACTCCTGACGCCAAGGTCTGTATATAAATCTAAATGTGAATAATAACAGTATTGTAGCTCTCATGGATACTGGCTGTACCTTCTCTATAATTCCTCACCATATGATAGATAAGATTCAACCAAACTATGTTGTTTTTAATAATTTACCTCTTATTAAACAGACATCCGGTATGCTAAATATAAATTCAAAAATTAATGTTAATACAACTATAGGATCTATTACTAGAGATATTGATTTTTATTCCTCTGATATTAATATGCCATATGTATTGCTTTCTTTACACCATATAAGATTATTTAAATTAGACATTGATTTTCAAAGTTTTACAATTACTCAATTTGGTAGAATTCTTAATGTTGATTACCATAACCCTAATAATAATAATTATACACATCATAATGTAATTCCTTTATTTAAATCTATTATTCCTCCTAATGAAAATGATTTTAGAAATTTTAATAGTGTAGAATTTGATGAAAAACTTTCACCATATGAAAAATCTGATTTAATTAAATTAATTAAGGAAAATAAAGAAGCTGATTTTCTCAGCAGATACCCCATAGCTCATTTTGTTGATGGACCACTACAACAGATGCCAATAGCTACACACCCAAATCATATTTTTTCTTTAGACACAATGGGAGGCTTACATAATTATGGGACAACCAAACACAGTATCCATATGATAGTAGATCATCACAGTAGATTCCTTTGGACCTTTCCTACAAAATCTGTATCCACTGATTCATATATAACTTGTTTAAAAAATTTATTCCAAATTAACAAACCTGAAATATTAATAACTGACAGAAATGCAGCTTTTCTTAGCAATAAATTTAAACAATTTTTAGGAAAAAATAATGTTAAGCATCTACTCACCAGTGCCCATCACCCAGAAACAAATGCAAAAGTAGAAAGACTAAATTCCACTATCATAAATAGGTTAAGGTGTGAATATAATCATAATTTAAAGATCCCTTGGACAAAATATATTCCTAATATTACTGAAAGTTATAATGATACAGTACATACTATAACAGGCTTTACACCTGGGTTCTTATACTATGGAATACAACCACAGTATATAGAACATGACACAGAAACACATACACCAATAGAAAAAGCAAGAAAATTAACCAATGAAAGAACCATAAAATCCCATGAACACAGCAAACAGCTTTATGATATTAAACACCCAGAACCCATTTTTAAAGAAGGAGATCAGGTATTAGTGAAAACCTTTATTTATCCAAACACTGGTAAATTAACACAAAGATATATAGGCCCATTTAAAATTTTAAAACAACTTTCTCCAGTCACATATGAAATAAATAAACCCAATTTACCTCAAAGAAAACAAACAGAAATTATACACTCAAATAAACTTAAATTATTTTACCCAGAATCAGATTTTTTACTTCAAAATAGCACTAATTTAGAAAATGACTTAATAGTAAACCAAATTTCTAACACAAAGTTAATAGATATTGATGATAAACCATATTTTTTACAGAAAGGCCATATTTTGGATATGGACAATGGAGAATATCAACCCCAATTCTTTTGCCTACACACATAACTTAATGTCACTTCAAATATCTCTTTATAATCATTTAATTACTCATCCATTTTATTGAAAAATACTTTTATATATTATTTACATGCATTTAAATGTTTATATTTTAGGAAAAACTCATTTTAAATTATATTTGTGTAAAAATAAACATTTCTACTGCCATTTAATATTTTGAAATACAGCAGGCATAACGACATAATTATTCATATTTTAAATACCTTTTTTGGCTTCATATAAATTTTTATATTAATCTATCATTATTATTTCTTATATATAGTTTTATTTTAATTTCATATTTATATAAATTATTTATAAACAAACTTTCTTTTGTTTATTTTGAAAAAATATAGACATTGATTTTTATTGTTTAATTTGTAATTATTTTATAGACATTTTGATTTCGTTAATTAATTATTTTTGTAATAGCCATTTTTATTTTTAAATTTTAACTTTTTTAAAATTTTTTTCACAGGGGGGAAATATTATATAATCTAAAAATGCAAATATTTTATTTTATTTTAAAAACATACCACTTTTAATTAATGTTGTTGTAAATATTTTACATTTTGATTTTATTTGTTGAGAAATTCACTCATATGATTCTATATATTTTTCCCTCACAAATTTTATATGGAACATTTCATATTCGAACATTCTTTTTTTTTAAATGTAAATAATAAAACTTCATGTGTAAATATTTTTCATTATGTGGAAGTAAATAACCCATTATTTTATGTTTTTATTCTGATCAAACCAAATAAATGTGAAACAAGATGTTGGATACCACTCGTCATTATGAGAAATAAATTTGTGATTTTCAAAAATATATTTTTTGGCATGTGGCAAAATACCTTTTGAATCTTGAGAGCCTGAGAAGGCCTACTCAATTCATGAGGTAAATCCCCTTATGAATTATAGGAAGGAGACACCTATAAATTCAAATAAGATTGGATAATTTTCAGCTACTGTCAAGAAAAAAGGTACCAATAGGAATATGTAGAAGGAATAAAGAGCATCATTGATATAGTTTCAATTGGTATCCTCCATCTTAATTGATAATCTATGTAAATAATAATGATACTTTTTTTTTTACTTTGAAAATTACTCCCTAATTTTTTATCCTTGGAGGGAAGAAATGACATAATAAAAATATAATTTTTATTATTCATTAATATAATTATATTTTAAATAATCATAGAATTAACACAGAGTTAATTTTTTTAAAATCCTTAACAAAAGGAGTACAACCCAAGATGTTTTTTGTAAATACTTAGATGATATTATTATTTTTGTATGTATGCAAACTGTTTTGTTTTTAAAATATAATCATTAAAATAAATACAATTTTGGATATAAAAGTTATCATTTCACTTCAATCCACGACTGCATGAATGAATTGGTAACGTACCTAAAATACATCTTTTTTTACGACATATATATATATATTTTTTGCTTATCCCTAGTACACGTGGTACAGGCCATGATAATCATGGTGGGTAGTTAGCGACTGCTTTTTACTGTAAGCGCACCACATGTCTACACATGTGAAAAGCAGTTCGACTTTGCACTTACAAATGCCAGAGCCCCGTTTGGTTACTTGCACTCGCTGGTGGGGTTGGACTTTTGCAAGAATCGGGGGCCATTGGAGCATTTTTTTTTTTAAACAGAAAAAAGTGTCCAATGCGGGAATCGAACCCGGGTCCTAGTGGCCGAAAACCAAACGACAAATCTGCAAATAACTCTAAGGATATTTAAGATATTCAGGAAATTATTTTTCAGAAACCTTCCCAGCACTATACTAAATAACTTCCCAAAGTTTCATGGCGTTCCAATTAGTGGTTTGGTCAGGCATAAAGGACACACACACACACATACATTCATTTTTATATATATACTAGCGGATGTACCCGGCTTCGCCCGTGTTTTACCCGAGTAAAGGTTTGTCTAACGAATCTCTCGATAAAGTGAACATTTTTTCCCGGTCCCTTGAAAAATACTCGATAAGTTGAATAAAATCAATATTAATCGGTACCCGAGTAAAGGTCTGTCTAACGAACATTTGTTAAAACAATTCTCTATAAACTTATAAAATGAAATAGATATATTTTGATAATTGAAACTGATAAAGTGATCATTTTTTCCCGGTCCCTGTGTGCCGTGTCATTCTGAATTTTGTCTTTCCTAAAAAATCATCGTTTTATCTAGTGAACATTTTTTCCCGGTCCCTTGAAAAATACTCGATAAGGTTGAATAAATTCATGGTCGTTTATGGAAGATGGATGAAGTTCCCGGAGGTCATCTTGGGCAAGCTCCCGCGAGGCTTTTTTTCTTGTCTACTTGGCATAGCTGTGTCACCAACTCTGCCCTGATTGGTCGGTGGGTACTTGGACTGTCGGCCAGCGGCCGGGCGAATCCATTCTCTCACGGGGTGGGGCAGACCCAAGGTCATCAGGAGCAGCAAACTTAAGCCTATCTCCGTCTCAATGGTTGCGAGTTAAAGCTACAAATCTGCAAATAACTCTAAGGATATTAAAGATATTCAAGATATTATTTTTCGTAAACCTTTCCGGGGATATGCCTAATAATATCCCAAATTTTCACGGCGATTGGATGTATGGTTTTTGAATCCATAGAGGACACACACACACACACAGACAGACAGACATTAAATTTTATATATATAGACTAGCGGATGTGCCCGGCTTCGCCCGGGTTTTACCCGAGTGAATGTTTGTCTAACGAACATTTGTTAAAACAATTCTCTTTAAACTTATAAAACGTACTCGGCTTCGCCCGGGGTTTTACCCGAGTGAAGGTTTGTCAAGCGAACATTTGTTAAAACAATTCTCTAAAAACTTATTAAAAAATAAAAAATATATATTTTGATAATTTGAAACTCGTAAATTTGAATCTCTCGATAAAGTGAACATTTTTTCCCGGTCCCTGTGTGCCTTGTCATCCTGAATTTTGTCTTTCCTAATTTTCTACATTAGAAAATCATAGTTTTATCTAGTGAACATTTTTTCCCGGTCCCTTGAGAAATACTCGATAAGTTGAATAAAATCAATATTAATTGGTTCCCTCGGTAATTGGAAGTTAAAGGAATAGTATCTTCGCCTTGGAATTGTATCATTATTCTTGTCGCAAATAAATTGCCGTGTCATCCTGAGATAATCTTACTTTTGATAAATAATATTTAAGATAACAAACTTAGTGATAAGAAAACTTGTTATCATCGTCACAATGGGGGCGCTGCTTGCGAGTTAAATCTACAAATCTGCAAATAACTATAAGGATATTCAAGATATTCATGAATTTATTTTTCAAAAACCTTCCCGGTGATATACCTAATAATATCCCAAAATTTCACGGCGATTGGATGTATGGTTTTTGAATCTATAGAGTACAGACAGACAGACATTCAATTTTATATATATAAGATAATATAAATGAGTTTTAAAAATTGTAAAAAAAAAAATGCATCGGCCGGGAATCGAACCCGGGCCGCCCGCGTGGCAGGCGAGCATTCTACCACTGAACCACCGATGCTTAAAAAAATGGCCATATTTAGGTATTCATTCCATTCCGGATTAGTCAGCGTAAAAAAAGTTCTTCAAATGAAAAAAAGAAATAGCCAAAAATACTAATCAAAATACAGCCGAAAATTTTCCTCAGGTTTATAAAAAGCGACATGCAAAATTTGGAACCAAATTGGTTCAGTAGTTTTTGAGTTTATTGCGAAACAGACAGACAGACAGAAATTGACTTTTATATATATATATAATAGAGATTTATTCTTCATTGTTGGCTTTTTATCTTACATTCATTCTTCATTGTTGGCTTTTATATTACATTCACTCTTCATTGTTGGCTTTTTATCTTACATTCACTCTGTTGGCTTTTTATATTACATTTACTCATCATGGTTGGCTTTTTATCTTACATTCACTCTTCATTGTTGGCTTTTTATATTATATTTACTCTTCATTGTTGGCTTTTTATCTTACATTCATTCTTCATTGTTGGCTTTTTATATTACATTTACTCTTCATTGTTGGCTTTTTATCTTACATTCACTCTTCATTGTTGGCTTTTTATCTTACATTCATTCTTCATTGTTGGCTTTTTATATTACTTTCACTCTTCATTGTTGGCTTTTTATATTACATTCACTCTTCATTGTTGGCTTTTTATCTTACATTCACTCTGTTGGCTTTTTATATTACATTTACTCTTCATTGTTGGCTTTTTATCTTACATTCACTCTTCATTGTTGGCTTTTTATATATTTACTCTTCATTGTTGGCTTTTTATCTTACATTCACTCTTCATTGTTGGCTTTTTATATTATATTTTCTCTTCATTGTTGGCTTTTTATATCATATAGAAAATCATAGTTTTATCTAGTGAACATTTTTTCCGTGTCACATTGCCGTGTCATCCTGAGATAATCTTACTTTTGATAAATAATATTTAAGATAACAAACTTAGTGATAAGAAAACTTGTTATCATCGTCACAATGGGGGCGCTGCTTGCGAGTTAAATCTACAAATCTGCAAGTAACTCTAAGGATATTCAAGATATTCATGAAATTATTTTTCAAAAACCTTCCCGGTGATATACCTAATAATATCCCAAAATTTGACGGCGATTGGATGTATGGTTTTTGAATCTATAGAGTACAAACAAACAAACAGACAGACATTCAATTTTATATATATAGACTAGCGGATGTACCCGGCTTCGCCCGTGTTTTACCCGAGTAAAGGTTTGTCTAACGAATCTCTCGATAAAGTGAACATTTTTTCCCGGTCCCTTGAAAAATACTCGATAAGTTGAATAAAATCAATATTAATCGGTACCCGAGTAAAGGTTTGTCTAACGAACATTTGTTAAAACAATTCTCTATAAACTTATAAAAAGAAATAGATATATTTTGATAATTTGAAACTCGTAAATTTGAATCTCTCGATAAAGTGATCATTTTTTCCCGGTCCCTGTGTGCCGTGTCATTCTGAATTTTGTCTTTCCTAATTTTCTACATTACAAAATCAACGTTTTATCTAGTGAACATTTTTTCCCGGTCCCCTGAAAAATACTCGATAAGGTTGAATAAATTCATGGTCGTTTATGGAAGATGGACGAAGTTCCCGGAGGTCATCTTGGGCAAGCTCCCGCGAGGCTTTTTTTCTTGTCTACTTGTGGCACAGCTGTGTCACCAACTCTGCCCTGATTGGTCGGTGGGTACTTGGACTGTCCATCCGGCCGGCGGCCGGACGAATCCATTCTCTCGACGGGGTTGGGAAGACCTAAGCCTATCTCCGTCGCAAGGTGGCGCTGCTTGCGAGTTAAAGCTACAAATCTGCAAATAACTCTAAGGATATTAAAGATATTCAAGATATTATTTTTCGAAAACCTTTCCGGGGATATGCCTAATAATATCCCAAAATTTCATGGCGATTGGATGTACGGTTTTTGAATCTATAGAGTACACACAGACAGACAGACAGACAGACGGACATTTATATATATATATAGACTAGCCGAATGACCCGGGCAACGCCCGTGTTTTACCCGATAAATTGGCGCCTTAAATAAATGAATATCCTAATCCTAATCAATCAGTCATAGGCCGCCTCTGTCACGGATGGCCGGCGCCCTCCTATTGGACGGCTACGATCACGTGTCATCGTTGGCGCGTAGGTGACCTTGAGTGACGTAATGCCCCACCCCCTGCCGGCGGCGCGCGCCCGTTGGCTGCCGGCGAGCACGTGACCTCCCTGTGCGCGCGCATCCGTGACAGAGGCGGCCGGCCAATGACTGACTGATCAGGAAAGACTCTCGTGACTATATATAGTAATAATAAAAAGGCATATATTTTGAATTGAATAAGAGATGTATTTGCCAATATTTGCCTTTTTTTTTAATCTAATGATTTTAAATTTGGATTGTTCTATTTTCAAAATGTAAATATATCTATATTAATATGTGAGAAATGATATAAGTATTTGTTCAAAATCTTAATTTATTAGTTAGGTATGAGTACATTTTGTGTAGAAATAGGATTAGTTGACTTTATAAGGTAAACTTATTCATTGATTTGTATCCCTCGTTAGCTCAGTTGGCAGAGCGGAGGACTGTAGATGTAATTAAGCGGTGATCCTTAGGTCGCTGGTTCAAATCCGGCTCGAGGGAGTTTTTTTTTGGTAGATGCGCGCGCATCCGTGACAGAGGCGGCCGATGAGGAAAGACGGTCGTGACTATATATATTAATAGATTATTTTTATTAATATTTATATGAAAAAAAAATCTTTTTACACATGGTACGAATAATTGTAAAAAAAATAGGCGTTATTATTATTTTTCAAAATATTCACCCACTTATTTTACAATTTTTTTTTAAATCCATAATTAATATATATATATATCAAATCTTTTTTCTTCCCATTCAAAAAAATTCTGTGAAATTTTAAATATTTTTAAATTCAATTTGTAATAATGAATAGATTATATTTTTTTCATTTTCTTTTACGTCTTTGCATTCAAAAGTGAGAAAATTTATTAGATTAATTTCAAAATATTTATTTTCTCTAAAAAATGGAACCAAGTAATATGTGGAATGAAGTTGTGCTACCTCTTATTCAAAAACTCAATATCCTCGGTGAATATTTAGACACCGAGTTCCTTCTGAAAGCAATTAGTGATTACCAATCGATACACAAACTAGATAAATCAATAATCATTTCGAAGTTGGAAGCAACTGTAATGGGAAGACTCGATTATTTTTCTTCTATTTTGAGTCGCAAAAAGGGTCATTTTATATCTTATTTTCTTTTTGAGCAATGGATGTCATACGAAGAATTAATAGCGACAATGGCTTCCTTTATCGAAACCCTCTATGGTGTAGAAGAAGCTGACATTTTCATGAATATTTTTGGAAACGAAATTTGGAATCAAAAGATTTTAGATGTTCACTTTTATAGAATAATCAAAATAATCTTTGATATGCATCACAATTCTCAGAATGTGGAGGCTAACTCTAAAAGTACAAGTGAAGAAACAATGGTAATTATGAGATGCATTGAATATTTTGATGCAAAACCTAATAACCCTTATAATTTGTGGTTAAATTATTTTGCAATTCCATATACAAATATTTTTATTGAGCATTGCCAACGTCTTAATTATGATCTTCAGGGAACTAAAAATCCTGTTGAAATATGTAAGTATATCAAACACGAATTAAAATGTTTAGATGAGAAAGATGAATATAAATTAGAAAAAAACCTTGGAATTTATATGTTCGATACATTAGTCTTTGAGAAATTAATTTCGGGAACAGAGAGGCCTAAGCCAACTCAGAAATTGATTAAAATATATTTTGGTGTCTTTTACGAACTAGGTAGTGAATATTTGAAAAATCATTTTGTAAATAAATTGGTAGCAACATTTATGGAAACGTATTTAGGATCGGAATTCAATTTTTTACCAATGGTAAATGCTACTGTAACATATATGAATGGGGCAAAGGTTAATGGTCTGAAATATAAATTTGCAAAAATATTAATGGAAACCTATTTAGAAAGTTTATATACAATCTGTATATATAGAAAAACCTCCTTTATCGAAATATTGGTGTCATCGATTGATTCAGTCATTCAAAATATGTGGACTGATTGGGAAAATGATGGAAAACGGAAAAAACATTTGAACAGCACCATTTTTGAAACGCTAGGATATTTAACTAATCACCTTGAAGAATTGGAAGACGAGTATGTCAAGTCTTTAGTCAAACGGTTGAGGAAATCTGCTTCACAAATTTCTATTACAATTGAAACAAAAATATTAGCTAAAATGATGGATATAACCAAATACGGATTTAGAAAGGTGTTCCAGGTTATGAAAGATATTGAAGCAAGCAAGAAGATTAATATCAAATATTCGAGAATATTTAATAAAGAACCATTGTGTGTCTCTATGAAAACTGAAGTATATAAATATGATCTTATATCCTTTGAAAACGAGTCTTTTTTAGACAGTATGAATCTACCAGAAGAATTGAAGAATAGCAAAGTTCTCTATTCAAAGCTCTATTTAAATTTTTCCAACCTTAATGGCAATTCGAAGAAACTTCAATTCCTTCCATTCCAAGGTTCTGTAGAAATAAGTCTTGGTTACAGATCTGGACAACATGTCATTATGAAACCTATCCAGGCTGTGACATTGCTTCAATTCCAGGAAACGGATTCTCTAGATTTTTTGAAACTTCAAGAATTAACTTTAATTCATAAAAATACTCTGGCGAAAGCGGTTCAAGGGCTAGTTGAAGTAGAACTTCTAAAGTTGAACACTAAAGTTCTGTGTGAATCATCCAATATTAGCATTAATTTGCAGTTGAAAACTAAGGAAAAGACCTTGAATGTTCCCCTACCTGACTTTAAGATGGAAGAACCAAAATTTCAAGGTTCTCTGAACCTTTCAACCCAAGCTGCCATCGTCAGGTCGGTCAAATCACACCATCCTCATCCTGTCACCTACCAGATCCTTTTGGAAGAAGTTCAAGGCCGAGTACAGAAATATTTTACCTTGGATGAGAAGATTTTCCGAGATGCCCTCGTCCATTTAACAGAGCGGGAACATATCAATGTTGAGAATGACAAATATAGCTACCCTGTTTTTTGAACAAGTTTCATCAAATAAACTGAAGGAATGACCCGTTAAACCACTGGGTATAGAACGATACCCAGCTAAAAAACTTATTAAATCTAATTCTAATAAAGCTCATTAACAAAAATACGTGTTGGTTTATATTTATATAATATCGTAAATTCTTTCAAAAAAATAAATAAATTGATAACCTAACGAATGCCTCTACTCAACACTCTTATATTTATTTCAGTAATATAAAGGTGGTTTCTTAATATTATATCTAAATCTTTCAGAGTTATTGTCTGAATCCCGAAATACATGCTAAAAGGTGCAACTCCTGAGAAGAGAGTCCATGAGGGAAAAAAAGAGTATATGGTGTATTTTATTTTCTCATTAATAAAATTAGGTTGAGTTTGAATATATTAGTGAACCATAAAGTGGCTAACTTTAATTTTTAAAATTCTATATAAAGATAAATTCTAAACAAAACAAGTCTTAGAACTTGTATGTAGAGCAGGCTAATGTTCTAATATTATTATAGAAATGGATTATTACCAATCATGATATGTAGAAATAGTGAAATCGCATTTTAGAAACCCCACAAAATAAGGAAGTTGATCTAATAGTTGAATATTAACAAATTCTGCGGTAAAAATATCTTCATATTTGACTATTTTTTTATATCACAAATTATGTAAATTGGTTATCGGTTTAATTTGAATTTTAAACGGCAAAACGTATAATTTAAACTGCATCGTTATCTTTACACCTGTTTATTGACTTCATAATATTCCTATTTAAAAGGTTTATTGGAAAAGAGAATTAAAATGATCTTTGAATTTTCCTAATACAGTTAAACCTGTCTATAGCGCCCCCTCTTGGGACTCACAAAAATAGGGTGCTATAGAGATGGGGTGCTATAGACAGGTGACATTTAATGTAAATCGCATCGTAATACGTATTTAAAATCGGGCGCTATAGAGAGGGAGGCGCTATTTAGAGGGGGCGCTATAGATAGGTTTAACGGTATACATGTATATTGTAAAATGGATGACAAAATATCCGAAGAGCCAAGATGCCTGAGTAAAATTGGAGGAATATGTGTGAAATCTAGCTTCCATGTGTGAAAGGGAAGGGACAAAAAAAGCATTCGTTTGGGGGAGGACAGAGTCTGATCACATCTGCTGAGAGTTGCCTCCCGGGTGTGAATGATCCTGCAAGACAGTGCCAGGAGAGCCTGACGTCAGAGCGGCCTACAAGGCGGTGTAGTCCAGGATGGACATGTGGATGATCCTGCAAGACAGTGCCAGGAGAGCTTGACGTCAGAGCGGCCTACAAGGCGGTGTAGTCCAGGATGGACATGTGGATGATCCTGCAAGACAGTGCCAGGAGAGCCTGACGTCAGAGCGGCCTACAAGGCGGTGTAGTCCAGGATGGACATGTGGATGATCCTGCAAGACAGTGCCAGGAGAGCCTGACGTCAGAGCGGCCTACAAGGCGGTGTAGTCCAGGATGGACATGTGGATGATCCTGCAAGACAGTGCCAGGAGAGCCTGACGTCAGAGCGGCCTACAAGGCGGTGTAGTCAAGGCTGGACATGTAGATTATCCTGCAAGACAGTGCCAGGAGAGCCTGACATCGGAGCGACCTACAAGGCGGTGTAGTCCAGGCTGTACATGTGGATGATCCTGCAAGACAGTGCCAGGAGAGCCTGACATCGGAGCGGCCTACAAGGCGGTGTAGTCCAGGCTGGACATGTGGAT
>CP092876.1:7427411-7447228 GCA_030710605.1 Cordylochernes scorpioides | reverse complement strand
CAGAGATCCCCTTTGGTTACATGCATTCACTGGTAGGGTTGGACTTTTATAAGAATCGAGAGCAAAATTAGCAATTTTTTTTTCAGGGAAAAGGTAGTCAATGTAGGTTTCGATCTTGGGTTTTGGATAGCAAAAGTCGATGGTTTTGGTTTCCTAATCCTCAGAAATGTATTTGTTTTAATTTGCACATTTACCTATTTTACATCAGAAATGTATTTGTAGATTATGTGGATTAACTTTCTTCTCTCCAAGACATCTCCTCTTTATCAAGATAAGAATTTATTCTCCATTGTCTTCAATTGGGAAGTTTGGACCATTGTTAAATGGATTAAGAATTTCCTGATCGTGCAACTAAAATTTGTTTGATGGCTTGCGCCATCTGTAGAAATAAATATAAACAAATCGTTTATTTATTATATTGTTCCAGAATATTGACCAAATACCTTTTCTTGATTAATCAAGAAAGGCCAACCACATACGTGTTTCAGGCTGTTGGCCCTCGTCAGCGTGGTACAATCTTTTCCTCAACAACCAGAACAAAACAATATATATATATATATGTTATATTAAAATATTATTCTATTTAAAATTATATTTCATAAATACAAATGCTCTGTTAAATCGACCACCAGAGGTCACGCTTCCTCTATAAATACTCATTGTTGTTCCCCGATGGCCGGCTCAAATCTTTTGTACATTATGTAAATAACTTTTGTTTTTCTTATTCTACTCGCCTTAAGCCAGGCAGTACTTTTACCAAATTATGTATTTTATATATTCCTTTAGCGCAATTAAAGCTATATTTTTGATAACTAATTTTATTATAATCTCTTCCACGACTGCATACCAAAAGCAAGCAAATGACCAATAATTCCTCTACAAGTAATTAATCTCAAAACAGCAAAAAGTCTTTATTAAATATAAGATATATTTGTGAAAAATTAATATTAATTTAAAAAAATGAAAAATAGGCACTTTGTCATCTAAAGATGATCTTGTTAGAGGTCAGAATATGCCTAATTTATTTTTAATTTGTATAGCGACGATTTGTGGATATTTATTCCGAAAGATGGCGCAACTTTTAGTTACACGATGGATGTTTTTTTCTTAATTTATCAACCTGAACCCAGTATAATTTCACATTTGTACTTTTTTTTTTTCATAGTGAAATGTGTCATTTGTATCTATTGCCTTTGTCATACTGTCACTCTTAGGTAAATATAGAAATAGGTAATTCGAGGTGGAAAACCAACAACATTTAACTGTGATCGAGTACAGCCATTTTTTGTCAAGTGATTGAAATGATAGGGACATTTTTTACCGGAGGGAGATAATCCTGATGAATATTTTTGGGTGGTCCTCCGATGTATTGGGAGAATAAACAACCGTTGGTGGTGATCTTGTTTTATTTAGGTCAGTGTGCAAATATGTTTGTTACATCCCAGTCGGTCATCTTATTGGAAAATAAAAAGTGTGTTGTCGTCTATTTATCTAATTTCTTTTCTTAAATTCTATACAGTTTATTGAAAAAAAATGTGTGGAAAATGAATTCTCGGAAGTATTTTTTGGATAGAAACGGATTAGTAAAATACTGTATAGAAAGAAAAAAAGAAAGTACTTGAGTTTTAGAAGCAAGCTTTCATCATTTTCTTCTTGTAGGAGTCTAGCCTCTCCCTCATAAACTGTATCTTTCCAGTTATTCAACTGTATGAGAGTGACATCCTCTGTACCATCAAGGTCCAATTTCAACAGGAATGAAGAGATCGGTCACAATCTATTACTGGCATAGAGCAGGGGGAACAAGCATCATATCTATCTTCTAAAGAGATAGCCAGCTCATATTGGTATTTCTGTAGAAAACTAGAAAACCTTTCAACCAAATCTGGAGCTCTTGGACACTCTGAAGCCAGGCAATATCATCTCAATACGACACCAGTCCTTGATTTCTAGAATGAAGTCTGGTAATCTACAGGCAAACACATTCCAGAGCAGTTACCCACCATGTACCATGCATAACTCCCAACCTGTAACCCCTAATCATACCATTGATCGCCTTGGCTCATCCATCAAAGATCTCTACTCAGCATCCTCCAGAAGACACTATTAACAGACTCAAGATATCCACATATCCACAGACTTGACATCTTTATAGGATTGAGTGGAGATCTCAAGAAGACTTTCACTTTGGGTGGAACCCCGATGAACCAGCGCCCTGACAATACACCGACCATTTTTTTCGGAAACCCCTTCAAATTTTAAAAAACCTATTTCTTCATATCTTCTAGTGAATTTAAGAAATAGATGTTTCAACCTTTGCATTTGTGTAAAAAAACAGAGCCTTTTCCATCAACAAATTCGGATTTCGAGCCTAGATGTGTGACTACCAAATTTTTTATTGAAATCTAAATACGCCATATTTGAGAGAAAACCATTTATATAATTTTCACCAACATTGTATATCCCATAAATGCCAAAATTTCAAAAATTGTTTCACCTGGATGGGGAAAGAATGCAAATAAATTATTAATATTTTCACGCGTTATATATATATCCCTGGAGCAGTAATGGCTACCTAGACCTCGAAGGTCGACAAGCCGGCAAATTAGTCCACAAGCCGGCGTTATATATATAGATGGATTTTTTTTACAGGGATAAAAAATTGATCTATAAAGGCATAGGGTGCCTCTCCCGTCAAATTAAACGTCAAAACCAGACGCCATCTATTGACTGTCGCCACAAACTAGAGTCCTCAGGTCGGTGACAAAGCCGCAACACCAGTTTTGGAAAACTGAGAAGCGTCCACCTGAAACGGTCTAGTTAATAGACATAACAACTAGATAACACATCCAGGCTTCTGAAGCGTATATATAGATCGCCAACTATCCGAATTTCAAAAGATATTTTAGCACTATATTTTTTTAATAAAACATATTCAATTGATATATCATAGAGAGAAAATTTAACTAAGTTTAACTATTATATGTAAATATGTGTGTGTGTGTGTGCTTTCTGAAACATAAAAAAGACAACAATTATATATTATCCTGTGTATCTAAAGTGGCATCTCCCCCTTTAATTGTTATATTATCCTAAAATAAAATGTTATCCTTTGTGTATAAGTTTCAGAATTTAAACAAAAAATAATGCGACCATCATTCCACACATCCACATTCTCGAACTTCCTACAAACCAAAATATTATAAAGTAAGGATAGATAATTTCGGTGCGGAATTCCCGGAAGAATGATGCGGTGCGAAAGCAGAAACGACTTGTTGAAAAGCCATTCTCGAAAGCTTGTCATTAGGTATTAATAAAATGAAACTTTTTGCGTGAAAGTTAGAAAGAGATATAAATGTTCTCTCACATATTTTTAAAGGAGATCATATTCAAAGATAATAGAAGCTGCTATATAGCATTTTGCTAGAGGAGATTATTGAAGTGTGGGTTGCTACAGTGTAATTGGTGTATCTATGAAAATGTCGAATTACTCTGTGAATTAGTGTATTACAGTGTGGTCAGATTGTTTGTGGCGCGAGGGTGTTAACCTCCAGCTTTCCTCTCATCCTTCCTCCTACCCCCCGCTGGAGGTCACACCCCCTCCCCCACCGCTTTCAAGGTCACCCCCTACTGTTGGAAGTGTTTTACCCTGTGTTTTTACAAACTTCTTACAAACCTCTGCCCTGCTTTACTGCGCCTCTGAACGTCCTTTTTAGTTTCTTGGAAGGCTCGTCAATGGTCAAGTTTGGTTATCAGCGATATATCTGGTTCTCCTCTGTGTGTGTTTTACTAATATAACAATGTTCTTCAAATATATTTGAGTCTCCTATGAAAGACTCTTTTTATAATACAATATAATATAATTCGGCTTGTGATTGTAAAACGACATTTGAAATACTATCCCGTATGTGTTTCTTTTAAACGCGAAAATTCAAATTTTATTTCAAGGAGAAATAACGATTATTTCTAACCTTTTGGATGAGGTATTAAAGGGTGATTTGTGAAGAGTAATGATAAACGGAAAAATAAAAGTGTCCAGGGATGGGAATCGAACCCACTCTTTTTATGTTGAAAGACTTTTCCTCACGTGGCTGGACATGGCAGAATTTCTGATAAGAGACTATCTCCAGGAGAAACTGGTGGATTAAGCCTTTTTTTTTAGGTTATGGTTGCCATGACCTGTGTACCTTCTTAGTCCTCGCCATCGCGCTTTGATGAAGAAAACATAATCAATGAAGAGAGAAAATAGAACTTTTTTCTATAAAACGATTTTTTTTTCAAACCCGGGTACTTAGGTGTTATGTGCTCGGAGAATCCGGGTTTGATTAAAGTTTTCTGTTTAATAAAACTAATTCCTTGTATCAATATTAAGTTAAAAATACACCTATCCCCCGATTTACACGGTAGATACGTTCCTGAGAAAAACGTGTAAATCGAAAATTAAAAATTTTCGCGAAATTTTTATGCGAAGAAATACAGACACAGTGTGCGTGTGCAGCAAGTCAGCACATAAGCTCGGAATTCCTCGTGAGATGTGTACACAGTGCATGTGTTCAATCACAGTAGCATTTAGTATAGTGCGATAAAAACAAACAAAAAAAAAACTTATTTGAAAAACCGTGTAAAAGCGAAAACGTGTAAAACAAGTATCGTGTAAATCGGGGGATAGGTGTACAAGGCTTCTCTCTCTCCAGGGATAAGTTTATTTTAAAACATTTCAATTTACAAATCTCCAGTTTTCAGGTATGAAATCCCTTCTACAGGAGAAATCACACCTCAATAAATCACCAATATATATAAGACAAGAGAGTTTTTTTTTAATATAATCAAAAAAATATATATAGGGTATTTATTTATTTTATTTATTGTTACAAAAGCACGAAGTCCAAAGGACTATTGTGCTGTGCTAGTATTATTTACATATATATGATTAATTATTTACACGATGGATTAGTATTGTTTTGTAAATTATTGTACAAATAATTCTAAACTTAACAAAGTTCTCATAAGATAGAGTATATACACAAAGAGAATTTGGTAATGTTTCAAAGTATCTACATACAATTTGATTAGTCAGAGGGCAATTTAAAAGAAGATGCTCTGGTGATTCAACATCTAAGCGGCATTCACATGTTGGATCATTGATAGCATTGTTTGAATAGGAAACTTAAGAAGGGTATGATACCAGGAAAATCCCAGGACTATAATAGAAAAGCTGAGACAACCTAATGGAGATTGTTTATACGACTTGAAGAATAAGCAAACAACAATCAATAGGGTATTTATTTAATTAAAAAGGTATATATTGGATCAAAATATCATTTATTTTATCAATATTTCAGTTGGCTGAACGCCAACCTTTATCAAGGTGTTATAACATATTTATATAGAGAGTTATTATATTTTAACTCTTGTGTGTCCTGCTTTCTAAATTCTGCTCCTCCAAGATGATCAATTCATAGCCATAGTCTGATGGTAAGACTTAGTTGTCTTGGTTCATCAGTTGTTTCATTCTTTGAGGATTTTCGTAGTAAAAATTAATGCGGTAGTGCTTCCCACTTGCTTTCCGCATCCATATCCTGTTGATCTAAATTCATCCTACTTTAGAATCAGTTTCCAACTTCAAGGACAAGTGAATGTTCTCCTCTATATCAGGAAGGAGCTGGAGACTTATCCTGGTCCACTGATGTAGACTTATCATCCAACCAAACTCAATTGACCGACTTTGTGACTTGGATTATAAAGTGATTGCGAGCAGAGGTTTAACTGTATTGATCAAAACGTTTTCTGATTTTATTATCATTTGCTACTCAATCAAACTCAGAAAGTAAAAAATACAAAACGAAACCAAAACTAATATTGAAAGTCGCCTTGATTTGCATATCTAAAAAATGTCTTTCTAAATATGACTGCCGACGCTTCTCTTAGTAAACAAAATGTGAAAAAAAAATTAGATAAAAATAGATTATACTGTACTTTGATGGAGCTGTGATTTCAGAGTGGGTTCTCCACTTCTTCGAGTGTAATAAAACCATATTATAATGAAGTCACTCCTCTCTCCTTCACCACTCTTCCACAATTCTTGGATCTTCCCATCCCCGGTCTTCTCATAGTCCAGCGGTTATCCCTCGTGTTGTGTCCTGCCAATCTCTTTTTACTATCCAATACTCAGGAATTCATATCTCTAATACCAGTGGATTTTCTTATTTCCGAATATCGTCTATTCAACATAGAGTTTACGTATTTGCATATTCGTCTCTCAATTATAACTCCATTATATAAATAAATAATTTCATACATGAGACAAAAAATCTTTATGAAAAACACCATTTTTCAAAACTTGGCTACAAATAAAAATCATCAAAATTGTTCCTTTTTTGAAAAGGATTTTAAAAATCATAAATCTTCACATGTAGTGTAATATATATCGCACTTCACGTGTATGAGATTTATTTATTTTTTTATTATCTACAATAGCCAAAAATATTACAGCAAAATGTTTTTTTTTCTTCTTTTAAGGACGTTTAAAAGTGCGGATGTCAAAACTAAACGATGCTTTTCGATTTTTGCTGAAAGTTTCTAATATTTTTCTCTCACACACACACAATTACATTTATATTCTGAAATTAAGAAAACCCCTTTCTTTCTTTTATACACACAACTAATTTTTTAAATTAGATATAGAAGATTCTTCTTTTTGTAAAATATGTAGCGAATTTACCAAATGAAAGAAGACAAGTTTCTTTAATTATTCGACGACTTTCGGGCAAAAACCCTTCAACAGGCAATAAAGTATAAATACGACACTCTGTCATTGCCTGTTGAAGGGTTTTTGCCCGAAAGTCGTCGAATAATTAAAGAAACTTGTCTTATTTCATTTGGTAATTTCGCTACAACTAGTTTTTTATTGAGTAAAATTAATCAGGCCTTCAGGGAAAAGTGTCTTTTCAAAACATTTTTAATCTCTAGCTTTCGGGCACGGACGTCCTTCTACAGGAGAAAACATGGTATAATTTTATTATTATTTAAAAATATTTCGATGGAGTTTTTTTCTATAATATATAGAATTTATTTTGTGTATCATCCTACCGAAAATATTATTCACAGAAGCCCCTCTTTCTATTAGAGAGGTCAACACTATAATCTATTATATCTACTTTATTTAAGTGATTTAGCATCACAAGGATAACAAATTAGAATGATAAACTCTATAACTCAACACGGCGATACATAGATTTCACACACCCAATATAACTATAATTAAATCAATATAATTAGGAGATGATTATAACCCGACTGATTGACTATCAGGCCTGGTTACATGACCCGAGGCTAGAATAATCTCTCCAAGAATTGACCCAATTACCATGACCATATATGTCGCTACTTTTTCACATCTTCTTTTTTTCCTAATTTTACTTTCCCTTCTGATTACACCTGTGTTTATCCTCATTCTCTCTAAATATATTGCGGTGTTTTTTTTTTACGTATCTCAAGTATAAACTTGGTATGTACCATGATAATTATTGTGATTAAAGGATTGCTACTGCTATTTTACTGTTAAATACATCACATGTTTACATATGTAGAAAGTATTTCAGCTTTTTACATTTACAAAGTGGCAGAGTACCGTATTGTTTCGCTGGGTGGTTGTACTTGAAAAAAGTTCGAGGATCATTAAGGCAATTTTTAAAATTGTCCAAAGTGGGATCCGATCCCGGGTCGTGAGATTGTCCAAAATAAACAGTGTATACCATTATACTACCAAAACACACATGAAAGGATATGTATATCTTTTCCTCAGCTAACTTTTACAAACTTTGGTTAATCGAAATTTTTTAACCTTAGTTCGTCCAAATGATAAAATAATAATGTGATAGAGAGATATGCAACTTTGGGTAAAGTTGCATAGCGGACATTGTGCAAGCGGGTAGAAAAAACAACGCTACGATAAGCCCGGAGTTCACACGTGATAACGAGGGGGTATAAACTCCTGTTTGTACAGCTGCGGGGATTATTTTGGATAAAGAGGAATTCTTAAGTTATTTAAACCTATAGCGCCATCTCTAGGTAAAAAATGGGAAATATCTTCAATCTCTTTAATTATTATTACTATTATAAGGAGGAGCTGAGACTCGGAAACCAATAAAACCACCGGGTAATAATCTACATTCATGGACAAAAGGAAGTTGTACCTTTTAACATGTATATCTCAGACAATAACTCTGAAATATATTACAGTGACCTTTATTGAGGACACACCTGATAAACAAGTGTCAAAAAATTGCTTCTGTCTCCTTAAAAAAATAAATAAAAAAACACGGCCTGCGATATTAAATATTTTCCACTACCTTAAGTTTTGTACATAAGTGTAAAAAAAATCACACAAATCCAGATTAAAAAGATTCAACATTACAGCTATATATAAATCGAATATTTAAAAAAAAAAAACCTACCTGTAAATCATTTTTTACGTTTCTGGGTACATTACTCTTCGGTACAAAGTCAGGGAGCTTCGCTAACACCAACTTCTACAAAACCATTCCACAGACTCTTCGCCTGACCTTGAGAGAAAACTAAGAAGAAATTACAAAAAAAAAAAAAGTATAATAAATGCGAGAGGAGAAGTTCGTAGAAGTGTGTGGAGAATTATTCTACAATTTTCTTAAGTACAAGTTAAAACATAACGATAGCAATTTGAGATTTTAAAGAAGATACCACCGTTCATCAATATGACAGTCTATCTTCGACCTAAAATCATTAGATCCCCAATTTCTTGGAGGAGAGACCATCCCAAATATAAGATAAATGGTATTGTAGGCTATTGCTCTCTTTGGTCCGCAGTCAAATTACTAAATAATGATTTTTTTTCACTGAATCTCCCTCACTATATTCAATCACCCTTATTTTTTGACATTAATCTTTTTTCTTTTCCCTTTTTTTATTAATAAATATACTTTTTTTTCAAAGAATTAAGAAATATTTAACATACCCCACTGCTACTTCACATCTCCCCCTCCCTAAACTTTCTTACAAATTTATTTGATACTTTAAAACATTCTTTTTTTTATGAGATCATCTAATCAATATGATATAATATATAAAAAAAAAAAACTCGAGACTTTTTTAATCAATTTTTCCATTAAAGAGATACTTTCCATTCTATATATAGTGTTTTTTTTTTTAATGTTATTATTATTATGTTGTTAGAGTGATTGTATCTCCGACAAAAAATTGTTACATAAACGGCCTGATTAAGTTTAACATCTTTCACTTATGTCAGAACTGGATGATGGTAAAAGATCATTAAGGAAAAAAGGTATGTGGACCTCCCACGAACATGTGCCTATTTAAATTAATAAAAAATACGATAAAAAAATAATGTTGAGTGTATAGTTTCTGCCTCCTATATTGGGTTTCTTTATTATACTTTATTATTATGATATATTTGCGCGCCATCTGTTATGAAAATTGTTTACTTTTTAAAAGAATCATTCGCGTCTATAATAGTTTCGAATTCTTTATTATTATTCTTGTATATTTGAAATGGAATTTTCTCCTCCTTTTGGAATATTTTTGACTATGATACATTTGTAAAGAAATTATTTGGTTGGCATATCTCAACAGTCAATATTATACACTATTTCATGCGTATTTGTTGACATAGAAATTCTTTGTCGTCATGTTTTTAAAATGTTCTTTGGAAGTATTATTGCCAGTGTAGAAATGATTTTTATATCTGTGAGATTTCATATACACATTAAGATTGATTTTTTTTTGTTTAAAGTTAAATTGTGCAAATACGTAATATTCGTTTACAAATTGATCTAAATTGGAAAAACAACATTTTTGTATCCAAATTTGAATTAGATATCTAAAATTGAGAAGCATTTTAAGAAGAGTTATGGTGTATTATTTTTATATTAAATTTAAATACTTATTTACATAGTGTATGCATACGAATTATCTTCGTGTTCCTTTCTTATTTTAGTCTCAAATTTACCCATTCTTTTATAAAAATATATAATATACAGATACATTTTGAAACATAATTAAAACTTTAAATAAAAATACATATATTGGATCAAAATATCATTTATTTTACCAAAATTTAGTTGACGTTATGTGGCGCTGAGTTTGTTGTTGACACACATTAAAATGTTATAACACCTTGATAAAGGTTGGCGTTCAGCCAACTGAAATATTGGTAAAATAAATGATATTTTGATCCAATATATGCCTTTTTAATTAAAGATTTATTTATGGATTGCTCTATTTTCAAAATAATTAAAACTATACGTCATCCGTCGAATTAAATATTAGAATTAATCTCTAAGATTGTCCTTCCAACCCTAGACGGAAAACAATAAATTAGGAACACATACCAATGGTATAAAATACATGTCAACAAACCTCCAATAATTAATTTAATTTACATAAATAAAATGTAAAATACATATAGGACTAGCACTCCAGTGTTATTGGAGAGAGCCGAAATTTCAAATATTAAGAGTGTGAAGAAAAAGGCGTTCGTTTTTATAAAAACACGTAGATAAACACTTATTCCGAAAATTTCAATAAAAAGTGAGGCAACGATATCTTTTTATTGTGAAAAGAAGCGCGAGCAACGTTTCTCTTCTACTGTCTTATCAAGAATTTAACATTCCCATATATAGAGTACCTTTTATAAATAGTAGAGCGACTTCTCTCGGGGAATCTCGCTTATTTTCATAATTAAAATATAATTAAAGTATTTTTAGTGTATGAAATAATAAGAATTACATACACTCATGGACAAAACTAGCGAAGTTGTACATTTTAGCATGTATATCGGGATTCAGATACACAGTCATCTTTATTGATGACACAAGAGATAACCAAGTGTGAACAAAATTGCCTCCGTTTCCTTAAAAAAAAAAAAAAAAAACAGACGACCGGCAACATCAAAGATTTTCTACCTACTTATGTTTTTTTCCATGAGTGTCTATATACACCCTCATATAGGGAAACTTAGCAGAGAGAAAAAATAAAATAAAACCTAATACATATATGGAAAGAGAGAAAATATGGTTTTACCTGCTACTAACCAAAGTGTAGGTTTTTTAAGCCCAAAAAAGAAAAGGTAGGGGGCACGCAGAGCTGAACCACGGTCCTCTCGATATGAAAAGATTATTCTATCTTCTTTTCTCTTCTTTTTTCAATGAATTATTTTAGAAAATAAGAGAAAGAGTAGAAATGTATTAGGTGTTTATATTTGATGACTTCAGCCTCTTCTGGACTATCTTTCTTCAATGGCATTATAAAAGAAGCATTTAATCACAGTTTCCTTAACTCCCCTTATTCTGTATTCTTTACCAAATGTAGACTGTATAGGACAATCAGTTTAATACAATGTTAGAGCGGTCTGGTAGAATAAACTGGCAATATACTGCTGGATGGGTTTACAACTCAGGAACCATTACCCTCGCATTACCATTGCACTCTAAGGTCTCTCTGTAGAAATTGTTTTTAATTATAAAAAATGAGTATCTCGTTCAAAAGTTGTTTTAATTTTCAGCCATAGGAGTCGCTGATATGATGATATTTGAAATTCCATTCATATAGCGAAGGAAGAAAAAGCTATTTAGCATGGAAAGGCTTTGTTAACTCGTATAATAAACTCCAGAAGTCTTTTTTTCATGATGGCTTTCATACCGTCAAACTCGTCCTTTAATGTCATCGAAGGCTTTTATGTTTTCCTTGTTTGAACTCCTGAAAATCGAAACCTTCATGAACTGACGATAAACCGAAACCATAGTCTATAATCCGAAACCACACACATAGTATACAATCTGAAGCTTTAATATGAAACCATGATCTATAATCCGAAGCTATAATCCGAAACCATGGTCTATTATCAGAAGCTATAATCCAAAAGCCCTAAACCGAAACTATGGTTTATAATCCGAAACCACGATTTATAATCCGAAACCACGATCTATAATCCGAAACCGCGATCTGTAATCCGAAGCTCTTATCCGAAATCATTGTCTAAAATCCTAAACTCTAATCTGAAATTATGGTTTTCAGACGAGTGTTCCAAAATTTTCAAGAGGCGCTTGATGGGCATAGAGTATGAGAGGACACTCTCTTCCCCAAGGATAGTTTTCATTGCCAAAATGAACATTTTTACTAATGAGAAACTCTTCTAAAGGATATTTGGGCTCTGCAACTAGCGCCATTTCTGCTCTGCGCCATTTGTATTTGAAAGGATACGTTCTATGGATTGCAAGATCTTCAAAAAGCTGGTATTGTGGCTTCTATCTGAGTCTGCTAGTTTGTAGAGATGGAGGGTCATCTTTGATATATTTTTTTAAAACTAAAGAGGGAGTATTTTCTTTGGCAAGACAATGAGAACGAGAGAAAGAAAGAGCTCAGATTAAAATAATATAATATACAGTTAAACCTGTCTATAGCGCCCTCTCTTGAGACTCACCAGAATAGGGTGCTATAGAGAGGAGGTGCTATAGACAGGTCACTTATAATGTAAATCGCATCGTACTACGTATTTAAACTCGGGCGCTATAGAGAGGGAGGCGCTATTTAGAGGGGGCGCTATAGACAGGTTTAACTGTATATATACTCTGAATAATAATAATAATAATAAAAAGATTAGACAAGAGTTAAAAAGAAAAATGTTCTACAGAAAATTAAAAAAAAAAAATCAGGTAAGACGCGCTGACATGTAATGTTGCTAATAAGCTAAGAAATGAGAAGAGAACTTGGAGAAAGGATCAAGGACACCTGAAGGCCGTCCCACAGCATGTATATCCATATATGGATAACAGAGCAGGTGGTGTTTTTTTACACTCCCCCAGGGGTTCATTTTTTATATCCCCTCCCCCCCCTTCTGCGGAGGGATCCATTTAAATTCAATTTGGCAAATTGGGGGTGAACACTTGGCGCCCCCCTCCCCACTTTTTTTTTCTGAATTCAACCTTCTCATCTTCTACTTTCTACTTATGGACATGTTTCTTTTTTTTCAATCTTCAAACCAGAATCTCTTATTTCATTGGATGAATTTATTATGATTAATATATACCTATAAGGTAGTTGTTTTGTAATATACAGCCAATTTAAAATTTATAATAATATTTTATCTGTGATTTATATAGGTGGAATTTTTTTTTATAATAATGATTTGAAAATGAATCAATGTGCAAATATGTTTAAATATTAAGGGGGAGAATTATTTTGAGGTAGCCGTTGCCTCTGGCCAGTATTCATAGTTCTTAAAATAAGAAACACTAACGCCTTGCCAAATGCTTCATTTTTTCCTAACGAGGACAAAATATTTTTGTCGAAACGTTGAGAAAATGAAACTTTTTCTGGCCGAAGAATCTCTCTTATTTTAAGAAAAAAAGCATTTTCTTTTTATCTATAAAATACCAAATAATCTTTATTTTCACATATAAACCTTACAAATACCATGTATGGCGCAACAGAAGCCCGCGTTGATTATGCCTTGAAAGAAATGTAAACAACCAAAGAACTTTACTCAATTTTAAATAATATTTTATTGGCGTATTAATCATGCAAAATATTTCTCCCGTAGAAGGGCTTACTCGAGATATTTTTAAATAAAAAATATATTTAAAAGAAACTTTTCCCTGGAGGCTTAATGTTTTTATTTTAACAAATACCATGTGTTTAAAAAAAGTACTATAAAAGAGCAATGGACAGAATGCTAATCTATCCAGAAAACTCCCACAGAATTTACAAACATACAGTCCTGCGGTCGAGGAAATCTCGCAATGTACATTTCTAGAGATGGCTGGAGTTACTCTCGTCCCCACTGTCATCGCGATAACCTCTTCGTTACGACTGAAGGAAGCTAGCCTCGACCCCGGTAAATTCCAGTAGCCAGCAATAAAGACGTGACAAGTAGATGATGGATATGACGACAAGTGACGTCGTTTAAATATGTCCCCAAAGTGGAGCGTAGAAAGTTCCGTCGTGTTCCATTCGTGGCCAACAACTTTATATCAACGAGAAATCTTCTTCACCTCTGACCTCTGAGTTCTCTTTCCGCCTGCAGTGGCTCTAGAAAACCTCATCGACACGATATATGCCATATATATCTATATATATAGAAGCATAGGGCGCTTCTCCCGTCAAAATCTGACGCCATCATTAGTTTTATTAAATTACAATAATTAGTTATCAATTTAGAGTGACATGTGCGTGTCTGACAAATTGAAAACACACTCCAGGGACTAATTTGACGGGAGAAGTGCCCTATGCTTCTATGGATCAATTTCCTCCCGGCAAATTTCCCATCTATATATATATGCCATATATATATATGTTATATTATATTACTGAGATGAGAGAGATATTATTTGCCGCTGGTTTTGAATACAAGAGAATTTTGCCAATGGTATGCTGTCGTAAGATCTTGCAAAAACTATAATAAAACAACTATAAATCCCTATTTGATTTAATTGATCTTATAAAATAATTGAGAATGAAATACCTGACTTAAGGCATAAAGAATAAAGAAAATAAAAATATCACCTATTTACATATCTACAAAAAGATTTGTGCCGGCGAAAGGAAAACAACAACAATGAATGTATGAAGTCGAGCTATCTGGCCATCGACTTCCCAGAGTTTTTCTTTAGAAAATATTATTTATATTTAAATATAAAATTTTATATATAACATATGTGTGTATATATAATAAACCTTTTATTAAGACGAGATGTCGTATAAAGACTCGTTTCGGAGACAAAAAAAAATTATTGCTAATATAAAGCTAAGGGTTCTAAAAGCTGCAATAAGAAATTGCAGATATTTTATATCAAAATATTTCACGGTGTTCTGAAAAAACACTATTACACATAAAAACATTAATAAAGATCTAATAAAATGCTAGCTTTCGAGCAGAATAGCTCTTCTCCAGGCGTATTTGTAAACATTAATAAGGAACCTATTTGCACATATATACCCTCTTGGACAGAAATCAAGGAAGTTGTACCTTTAAGCATGTATATCGAGATTCAGACAATACCTGGAAGCGCTGGAAAAAAAGTATATAGATAATGAAGGGTCCTATTTTAAAATGCGATGAATAAAACGATTTAAACCGTTATATTATTATTATTTTTTAAATTTCGGTTACTTTTATCGTACTTTGTATATACAGGTAAAATTTTACACAAATAAATTTACTGGCAATGCGTTTCTTTTAAATATCATCAAATATTATCTCTACAGAACTTACTGCAATGATATCAGTTATTGAATGAGAAGGCTTGGTTCATCAGTAGTGAACCCTCTCAGCGGTTTCACTAAATTAATCTCTAGATCGCTCTACTATTGTATTGGATTGGTTTGGAATTTACTAATATTCAGATGAGCCACGTCTAAACGAATCAGTTGATAAAGCGAATTAACTCATACAATGAACCTAAAACGATCCTTGCCTTTAAAAGTACTAAAGTTCTACTGAACTCTAAATAATGAAATACTCCAATCACAAACCTATTTTAAGTCATCAATTTCTCTCCATAGTGAACCCATGGCTATAATGATCCAGAAGATCGATCCCATTGGTGTTTTCTCTATATTATTTTTATTAAATTACAATAATTAGTTATCAATTTAGAGTGACATGTGCGTGTTTGACAAATTGAAAACACACTCCAGGGACTAATTTAGCAATCAGAGAATTAATTAAATCATGATATATATCTCCTATCACAGAGTAGGAAATCTAAAAATAGCACATATTTCCCGCAGAGTGAAAGTGAAAATAAACTCTATGATTAAATCATGGGACTATTATCCCCCCTACTAATCACTCGTTTCTATTGACTAAAGGAGAGAGACAGAGAGTGAGAGAGAAAAAAAAAGGTGATCAGGAAAGTTGGCGACTTGAGGTGAAATTGATGGGTTCAATCAATCGATCAAAGATCACTTACTTAATTGTTTGGTAATTAGAGATCTGACAACTTCCGGTCAGTCCTTATACGGTCAAGATGGCGCCAAGGATAACCTTTCTACCCTGAGGGGAAGCTCATTTTAGGCCAGTCATTGCGCCAGAATTCCATTTCTTATCTTCGAAGATGGTCAAATATTATTAAAATATCCATTGTAAATCGCTGACAGTTTTATGATTTAATCGCCTTATTGTGCTATTTCTTTTTCTGGAATTGATCAAATGTTATATTTTAAATATTTGTTGTGAATAAAATGTTAGTCATTGTGATTTCATCGCTTCATTTTGAGTTTTATTTTCTGGAGTTTCTCTCTCTCAAATATTATTCTAAATATTCTCTGTGAATCATTGAGAGTAATTTTAGTTTCCCCACTTCATTGTGCCTTTTTTTCTGGAGAAAGTTGGTCAAATATCTTTTTAAATATTTCTGGTGAATCATTGAGAGTCCTTATTGCGTCTTGCTAATGCCATTATGCAGACCTGGATCTTATTCCTTATCTGAAGTTGGTCAAATATTATTTTAAATATTCATTGAAATCGATTGAACCAGATCCATATTGCCATTGCACTAGCATCATTATTCCTATATATAGTTAGTCAAATTTAAATAGGTAAAAACCCTCGTTCAATTCATTGAACCAGGGTCATTGGGTCATTGAACCAGATTCCTAATACATTTCGATTACCTTGGTCAAATATGAATAAATATGTATTAGAACTCATTGATATATAAAATAGTATACAATTGATA
The DNA here is from genome assembly GCA_030710605.1 of Cordylochernes scorpioides. Taxonomy (NCBI): domain Eukaryota; kingdom Metazoa; phylum Arthropoda; class Arachnida; order Pseudoscorpiones; family Chernetidae; genus Cordylochernes; species Cordylochernes scorpioides. The sequence continues at coordinate 7,430,498 of CP092876.1, read as the reverse complement.
TAATAGTTTGAAAGCATCAACGTAATCACGTCAAAAATATATATTTTATAAAATCTCAGATCACCTAGAATATTTGTGTTTTATAGTTATTTAACGCTAAACTTGGCGAAATGAAAATATATATATTTCGATAACAAGTTTAAAACCAATCTAAAGAATCTCACAAAAAATGATATATCTTATTTGTCGTCTCTGATAGATCAGTCAAAACGTGAAATCGAATCTTTAGAAGATTTAAATAAACAAAATACAATTGAAAATTTGACTGAAATTATTGATAAAACAATTGATTGAAAATTTGAAAATATATTTAAAGAACTGCCCAAATATATAAAGGCATACATGTATGACAGCGCAAGTGTCCCTATGGGGACATAGCGCTTTAAATTGAAATAAAATAAAAATAAATGATAGCAAAACCCAAGGACTCTTTTTATTTTTAATGTAAAAAAGCATAGTAAAAACCTTAGTAAAATTATTTAAATTCTTGATGTCAACAGAGTGCTTCGTAAGTTATTTTTAATATATATTTGTATAAACAGAAATTTACAAATTCTTTTAAAGCTAATTCTTTTATTAATGCTTTATCCAAAGAGTGTTTGCTTATAAAGGTTTACTCTTAACGTCTCTCGCAATTTATGGGAAAAAGAGAAACTTTATGGAAAGCGCTCAAATGTATGGTATAAAAGAATTAGACTTAAAAAAAATTGAAAATATTTATTTTTGGTTCAGTTTCATATGCGTGAAGAACATAGTCAACGAATACCTGAAATATAACTAACATAAAAAATAAACACTTTATATCATTTGGGATTTTAAAAAAAGTGCATATAGTAAAAAGTGTCTTGAGAATATTATTTGTAATTAACTCAAGCTTTCACCCTTAGAGATATTCTACAGGAGTAAGACTAACTATAACTCTACCTAATAGTGTAATAGTTATAGTTAAGATTATACGAGTATATACTTTTGTATAAAAGCTCTAAGATCCGAAAGCTTAAATTAATTAAATGATTTTTTTTTCAAGACACACTTTTCACTGAGTGCATTTTTTCTTTCAAATAATATATCATACAAAAGATTTTTGAAATTATTTTATAAACTCTATATATTATTTCGGTGTTATGTAACTCGGTTACATGTAAAATAGTATTACATACTGTCGTAATTTCAAGTCTTTACATAGTTGGGGGAAGACAAACGTAGTTATAGGCGTCAGATAGGATCACACCTCTCGACAATTACAGCAGGCGAATGAACGAACAAACGTGATGATGATAAACGAAATATGAAACAAAAAAAGGCACGACTCTGTTATTTGTCAGCAGATACCTCAGCATCATTTGAATAGGTCGAGGAACCCAATATTCATACGAAATGCAATTATACGCCAAGTTCAGCAACCGGCCACACTGCCATCTGTGATCTTGCAAAAAAAAAATAATAATAATAAATATTTTTTTAAGGAGCGAGAGAGAGAAATTTTTAACAATTTTATATTCTGCGTAAAAATATATTAAATAAATGCTTAAATCTTTATTTTTAAAAATATTTTTAATTTTTTTAATTCAATAGGTTTGATTATAATGTGAAAACGAGAATTTGTTTGGTTTCACAGATTAAGAGATGTCAATGAATATAAATATTTATTTCTTGGAAGATTTCAACGAAAACAATTTAACCTAAGATAAAATAATATGTATATTTTTCTCTTTTTATCATTTTATTAGTTAAAATTTAAAAAAAAATTTGATCCCTTTTAGATATGATTAGATCATCGGATTGTAAGTTTTAAGAAAAAATGGAATTTTACCAAAAATAGAGTGATAAAAATAGGAAATAACATATAATTAATTACCTCACACATAATTAAAAAATGAAAGAGCGTGAGATCTCTTCATCTACGAAATACAATAGGATACAATTAATAACTTCAAAACGATTATCAAATAATTAATGATGTTTTAAATGAGAACAATCCACAAAAATGCCTTTCACACAAAAATGTTGGGTGGCTATTAATTAAACAGTGAAAAAACGGTAGACCTAAAAATAATAAAAGCCTCAAACAAAAGAAAGTGTGCGTAGGTATTTATAAAAAATTAATCAAGGCAAAAAAAAAATGCAGTAAATAAGTTACTTATTGAAAGGAAAGAAAACAACATGATAAAAAGATGGATCTAAAAATAATTTTACTCGTGCAACACCCCTAACGGTTATACGTGCTAATAAAATTAAAATCAGAAGATTGATTAGCAAGGGCACAAAATGGCGCCTTAATAAAACTTTACAGACGATACTGTTAACTTTCCCGCTTTTTTTTTGGCGCCAAATTTTTATTGGTTGCTAAGGCAGTACTTTCACTTGTCATGAGGAAATCATCAGATGGTAAGTATTGGATCCTAAGCTAATATTAGGTATGTAACCTACTTATAGATGATTTCCTTATGCGTGACCAAACGCACCTTTCCTGTTACCCCTCCTCAACTAATGAAATTTTTGTTCAGGTTATGACCGGTAGAGCAAGCTCCTTAATCTATTTTTTTTAATGTGTCTTTTGATTTCTCCCTCTTAAAAAGAAAAAAAAAACTACTTTGTGTTAAGCTCGCGTGTCCAAGTAATAATTCTGGAGTATGCCCATTTGATGCATCAATTCTAATTTTAGAATTAGCGTCAAATAGAGAGAGAGAGATGCTTGCATTCATAAAACACGCACATAAAAGATGCTATAAAAAGGTGTTCTTGATGATTCTATTTGCGTGCAAGAACATACGTTAAAAATACACCTATTATGCTTCAACTTTAGATGTGTAACAAATATAGGTTTTGTAGTAGTTGGCAATAAAGGTCCTGTTTCAAAATATGAATAATTTTCCCTTTCAGCTGACCCCTTTTCTATTAACTCAGACGTGATGCAAAATGTTGCGTCTAAATAGCATATCGTATATATATATATTGCGTTAGAATTATTTTTGTATTTGATTGTTGAAAAGAGGTGCAGTCGTAAAAAATAAAGATAATTATTTACCTTTCAAGTAAATTTTATTTCGAATTACTTGAAGAGTAAATTACACATAAAATTATTTT